>JAQQAE010003120.1:0-20831 GCA_029823295.1 Pseudamia nigra | reverse complement strand
GTGATTACCGGTCATGATCATTCAAGATTTTTTTTCCAACCACATTTTTTCTTCAAAGATGATGGTTCCCCACTATCTTTGTATCACTTGTTGCTAGCTGAAATATAATCACCCATGCAGAAATTATCCAATGGGAGGCTCCATTTGCTTAGTTAAATCCAGGTGATGACCTTTTCTTTGGCCAGGCAGTGTATTACTAGGAATAATAATGTATCTACCACATGGATTTTTGATAGAATTTGTGAGTTAAAATGGTATTTATTTGTTTATCAGGATGATGACTCCCCTTGCATGACTGTTAAAGGAAGCATAGAATACCCGATCTGGCCATCTTTTGATCACCAATTGTATATTTGAGGCAACCAGAATTTCTTGTATTTTCCTCTCCATAGATTAATACTTCAACATTAAGCAAGTTGTAGAACTGTAAAGTATATTATAAACATAATGGTAAAAAATCTGCAGGTTTACACACTTAAACACTCACACACACAAGCTCACATACAGAACCCAGAACTCGGTTTGAACAAACCCTCTCTGAACATTAATGTTTCTTCTGAAATGCATTTTACATTTACACTGTAATAGTGCAATGACGTATTCTTTCTCACCATGTACGTGACAGGCCATTCCACACCCTCCTATGTTCTGTCAACACAAATTTCTGCAGCACTCCAAAAGTATCTTTTTGGTAATGACTTGCAAGAGGCTCTTGTAGGGGTTGCACTGCACCTATGCACAAAACCACAAATTACACAGAATTACAGCTAAGTATTTAAAAAAAAATGTGGATTAGGTGTTTGTTAGAAACAGTGAAACCTGATTACCTTCAACAACAGCATATTGTAGGCATGCTCCTGGCGTAACTTTCAAAATGTCTTTGAGTTTTTCATCAATGCTCAAGTGTGGAGCATCCTGGCAACATCACAAACAGACATAAGTGAATACAGAAGGCAGAAGAAAGGTTACACAGTGTTCACTAACAAATTCAAAAAGAAAAGCACATGGATTCCCGATAGCTTAGGTATAAACATGATTTGGTTTAAATTATCTTAGTTGGGAAAAAAAACAGCTTTATTGAACTGTTCATGGTTCAAAGACACTGTTTGCCACCGTAACTCAAATTAGTCATAAGCTTAATTTACAAGATTGTCCACTTCTGTGAAAATGGTTCAGAGGCATTAGTGCTGAGTTCATATATAAGGATTTCATCCAGTATGTAAAGTTGGAAACTGTCTGCAGGTTTCACAACAATGCTAAAAATGGAGCGAAATATTAAAATTCAACATGGCCAAATGGGCAATCCAATCCACAGCAGGCGTAATTTGTAATGAAGGTAAAATGTGTTGCAACATTCTGATAAATCAGCTTAACAACCACATTATGCAGGTATAGGGGAATATGTTTGCTATGTATTACGTAAGAGCTGGGCCGATAGCCTTTTGTTGCAATTCAATCTTATCATGATATTTGGGTGCTGAATTCATTTGTATTGGGATCCTATGAGTACAATTATTGCAATTGGATACCATTGATCATTGTGATTTTCTTATCAAAAACAAGTTGAATCGCATGCTTCTAAACTGAATATGAACATATTATTAAATATCTAAAAACACTGCATATTATCATTACGTATCAGTCGGTCTGACATTTATTTTAGCTGCACAGGAAAGGTGGTACATTACTTGTACAGCAGGTTTCTTTGTAACCTGTTACATTTAGGGCCCCCTGCATATTAATACTGTAAGACAATGTTTTAAACCAAAATGACTGGAGAACCCAAAATCTCCAGAGAGCACAAATGTCTGCCTTTAATACCTACCAAGTTTTAAAATGCATAATAAAATGTGCAGTGCTTTTTAACTGTTTCTATTCATGGCATACTGAGGTAGAGCTACAGAAAAATAAAATGCCAGGCCGAAATTAGCGGCCCCTCAGGCCTGGTCTACTGTAAAAATAAATTAAGTATCAATTCTGAGGAGAAATATTGATATATATTGATATTTAAATATATTGATATTTTAATATATTGCTATTTAAAATCGGCACATGAAAAATCCTGATACATATGTTTGGATCAATTTTTCCCTACCCCAATATTACCTAAAGATCACATCATTCATACAAAATGAAATGGAAAAAATATTGTCACTACAATCGTGAATAAAATATCCGCGCTATGTACAAGAATGTTAATCATACTTGAAGCTTATCCACTGCTGTCCGACTCTTTTTGTAAAGACAGTAGCAGATGCCTGAAAGGGCAAATGTGGCTCCAAGACAGACCACCTCGGTCATATTGACAGAAAATCCTTCCATCGCCTCTGGGTGTACCGTCTCCGCCTTTGCAGCAGACCTTTGATGTGACTATACAGATAAATATAATATATAAAAAATATTTGTTTAGCATTGAAATATACGCAGGTAG
Source organism: Pseudamia nigra (assembly GCA_029823295.1). NCBI lineage: Eukaryota > Metazoa > Chordata > Actinopteri > Kurtiformes > Apogonidae > Pseudamia > Pseudamia nigra. The sequence goes on along the minus strand of JAQQAE010003120.1, from coordinate 18,400 downwards.
TATTAAAACAACAGTGACAATATGTGTTTTAGCTGACAAATAAAATATAACCAAAAATAAATCAACCAGTCCATCGAGCTGGCAAACAGAAAATTTACATACGTAATAAATAATTTGTGACAAAGAATTTTTTTCACCTAGACTGACAACTGACACACACACCATGATCTCAGTTTACACATTAATGAGAACAGCAAATTTTACCCCATAGCATATGAACTCCCAGGTAAAGCCAGAACCCACACTTATTAGCTACTGCTTGGCCAGTGGCATATTAAAAATATGCTAAAGTACATTCCTGGATGAGTCTAACACCTGCCAATGTTATGCTAGCGTACTTAGCACAGAGCTCCTAACCTTGTAAAAGCAGCAATAAAGCCAGTGATTACCTCTTAGGAGCTGTCAGTAGCACACAACAATAGCGTTAAAACTGCTTGAAAGACTAATTTGATCCAGTACGGCCGAGGGCATATTTGTTTTGTTTACCTGCCAGAGGAAAATAAAACCCCGTTTTGACTGTTTCGGCCATTGACAGGACGTGACGTGTCAAACGGAATCGCTATGTCACGTGAGAAGTTGAACACTGCGCGTGCGCGTCGTGCTTACCTCTACGTCGCAGAGATGGCAGGAGGTCTGCGAAGAAAGTCTCCCGGTTCCCTGTCACCACTGTGGGGAAAAATTCACACACTGTGGCAAGACAAACATTTGGTCTTATTTAAGACAGACTACACGTTACTGGTCGTTTCTGTTTTGTGGTTCCTTGAAATCGGGATCAATGTGTGGGTTATACGAAAAGTGGCATGTAAGTAGCTGCATGGCTAGTTAGCATGCTATGGTGACTTACCCTTCTTGTGAATGTGTCTCAACGCTAAGTAGCTAGCGTTAGCGAACCCGCTGAGCTCTCATATATGCGCCTTTTACGTACGGAAAAATGCATACGTTTCAAATGATCTAGCTGTGCGTGCTCTCATGCTTCCGTGCGTTATTTACGGATGCATAGAAGTTCAGCAATATGTCCACGGTGAGGCAGGCGGAGAGTTAAATGTATGACATTTCTCATATGGCAAACGAGACCCGAGGAGGAGGCTGTGATCATACATGATAAGGAAAAGGCAGAGTTTCGAACGGCTCTGTGAGGTCATTGATTTGTTTTGGTTTCGTCGGTGTCTCGTCAGTAGTATGCTATTCGCTTAAATAATGAATACACTGCCCACGTGATTTCAGGTGGCGCTGCTTCTTTTCATCTTTATGTGTTAAACTAGGAAAACACGTGCAGACATACACATGGAGTGAACACACAATGGAAGTGAATTGCTCTGACAGTTGCAGTGAGTGGACAAATATTAAATATGCTTCTAAGAATATATGCCCAGCATTCAACTTTGATGGTTTGATTAGAAACGTTGTGATGAGCATTTCTATTTTTTAAAACTTGTATCAATTTGGAGAAATTAAAAGACATTAAAAATGCAGATGTGAATGGCTGATGATTACCGGTAGTAAGGTGCAACATACTGGATTACATTGCAGTGCATGTATGACATTATATGGAATGGATAAATTTCAACTGCGGTTTGTTTCTCATTCATCAGATACAGAAATAGACTGGAAAGCTTACATGGATGAAGTTGAGGGCGTCATCAATGGTACCTACGACTACACCCAGCTGAAAGGAGACACAGGCCCCTTGGTGTGAGTTTCAGAGTGGAGTGATTTGAGTTTGACACTGATGTACGTTTTTCTGTTGTGTGTTTATATGGACTGAAAGCCCATGTATGATACCTTTTTGTTGCAGGTATCCAGCTGGCTTTGTGTACATCTTCACTGGTCTATACTACATCACCAGTCGTGGTGTGAACATTCGACTAGGACAGTATATTTTTGCTGTTTTCTACCTCATCACACTGCTGCTAGTCTTCAGGCTCTACTATCGCACAAAGAAGGTCGGTGTGTACTTGTCTTTCTTACCATGTGGGTGTCTTATCATTGACCATTATTGTTCCTTGTGTATGTATGAAACTTTCAAGTACTAGAAAATAATGAATAGTGTTTTCTGAACTCTTCCAGGTTCCTCCCTATGTGTTTTTCTTTGTTTGCTGTGCCTCCTATCGAATCCACTCCATCTTTGTGTTGCGACTCTTTAATGATCCAGTAGCCATGATGCTGCTGTTTGCAGCTGTCAACCTTTTCGTAGATGGATACTGGACTTTAGGCTGTGGCATTTACAGGCAAGTATGGACCCCAAACAGTGCACTGCAACTTCTGTAATGAGGCTCTGTTTCAACAATAAGGAATATCCATGAAAATGGCTATGTTTCTGTGAAGGAGTGTACAGTATTTTTACTATTGTTTTTTTTTTGTCTGTGACATTATTAAAGTTCTTCCTCTCCTTCCGACAGTTTAGCAGTGTCTGTGAAAATGAACGTGCTTCTTTTTGCCCCTGGGCTACTTTTCCTCCTCTTGTCAGAGTTTGGTCTAATGAGGACAGTTCCAAAACTTTCTCTGTGTGCAGGCATACAGGTAAAATGCCATTTTTGGGCACTGTTTATAGATACCTGTTCTAATATAAGCTTTTGTTCAGCATTTTCAAACACCGTCTCTTTATTGCAGGTTCTCCTCGGTCTGCCATTCCTCCTGGAGAATCCCGCTGGCTATTTGAGCAGAGCATTTGATCTTGGTCGTCAGTTTATGTTTAAATGGACGGTCAACTGGCGCTTCCTGCCAGAATGGCTCTTTTTGAATCGCTATTTCCACCTGCTCCTGCTGGCTGCCCACCTGCTCACTCTGCTGCTCTTTGCCTTCTGCCGTTGGAAGAGGTAAGAGAGCCTTTGGTTGTGCCAATGCCAGTGTTGGCACCATAAGCGCAATAAAGAATGGGTTTGTTTAGAATCTCAACACAGTGGCGACATTGGCTCTGTGATTATTTGATTTGATGTATTCTATTGTAGGGTATGCATATAAAGATTGTATTAACTGTAACTAACAGTATACCCAGCATCGCTGTCAGATAGACCCTCTTACATGGCCTTGTTTATTCATCAGATCATCATGTTGTCATTGAGAAATGCAGAGCAAGCTCTACAGTGTACAAAAATAACAGAATCTGACCTTTATTTTAGCATCATGTGATACTTCATCATTGCTGCACATTCATGCCATTCTTAAAAATGGCTCCTTTAACCCAATCATAGCAGAATCAGAATGAACTTTATTGCCAAGCATGCTTTTACACATACAAGGAATTTTACTTGACATTAAGGTGCTAATGACGCGGCAGCCGACAGGCGCCTCATGCAGTGGGGGTAAAGAGGGGGAAGGGGTGACACATTGGGCAGAGAGAAAAAAGCATAGTTATCAAAATAGAGCTCATAAGTGAGCAAGATTATGATCACATAGAAAAATATATAAATAAATGAACTGTTATAAAAATATATTTTTATATAAAATAAATATACTGGTAAATAAAAATATAGTTTATTTATATGTGCTCTCACTCAGCTGTTATCACATCGGTGCCTCTGCTTCATAAACACAAGTTAACACAAATAGGGCTTCCACTAAAACACATGCCATGTTGTTGTAACATTGAATTAAAGATGCAGTCTATGATGTTTAGAAACTAGCTACTAGCTGATCATTTGTAGCGGTCTGCTATAAATGATTAGACAGGCAACCTGCCAGTCAACATGGCTTACAATGTCATAGGTGCACAAGCTCACACACTCACTCCCGGAGCTGAAAACAGTTGTAGCTTTAGGTACTAGAGAGCTAGCAATTGCAACTCCGCTAACCATAGGATGATTGAGGAGAAACAGCCTGCATTTCAGATTCCTGCAACATCTGGTACAGATAAAAAAAAAAACTAGACAAAAACAGACTAGCTTGACAACTGTGAGTCTGTAAGCAGAGTTGAGTAGCGAGTTGCCAGTTTAATTATTTACATCTGTCCACCACAAATGATCAACTAGTAGCTAGTTTTTCCAACATCGTAGACTGTACCTTTAATAAACTTCTTAATGAGAGGTAACTGCATTTTCTTCTCAGGCCTGGAGAAAGCATTCTGGAGTTACTGAAGGAGCCAAGCAAGAGGAAAATATCTACTCAAAAAAGCACTGTTGATCATATCCTTTTTATCCAACAGAGCAACTTAATGGAGCTTGCTTATGACATGTTGTTTGATTTTCAGATCACAATGCACAATATTTAATTGTTAGCTCTGCGTATTACCGGTTTCTTGCAGCACTATTCCTTTTTCACCATTTAAAACTTTTTCCTGATATTCATTGTTCCTCATGTTAGGCCTTAACAGAGCATCACAGATCGTGCTCATTCTCTTTACCTCTAACTTTATTGGTATGTGCTTCAGCCGTTCACTACATTATCAGTTTTATGTGTGGTACTTTCACACACTACCGTATCTGCTCTGGAGTGGAGGAGTCAAAAAGCTGGCCCACCTGCTCAGGTAAGGAAGAAACACGCATCAAAACTTTTTTTTTGGATTAAACAAGGAACTCATTGGACTGCAGTAGATATCTGTTAATGCTGTATTCTGCAGGGTCCTCATCCTGGGCCTTATTGAGCTGTCATGGAACACCTACCCTTCTACTAATGGCAGCTCAGCTGCTCTCCATGTTTGTCATCTCATCATCCTCCTCTGTCTGTGGCTAGCTCCACCCCTTTCCTCACTTCCACAAACAAAAGAAGATACATCGGTTAAGGATAAACGCCAATGAGAAACAGCTTGAACAGGCTGGATATATCACATTCGGTCTATTCAGCTGCTGAACAATGTCCATTGTCCTCTCTTTGGCTCTCACATCAGGAGTGCAGAGGGAGGTGACGGGTGTTTTCAGTGAGTAGGAGCCAGTTGGTGCTTCTCATCTCAGCTCACTGCTGAGTGAAGGATGTTCATGTGTGGGTGCAGTCTGCAGATACCTACATGATGAAATGGCATGTAGTAGTCCCTTGCAGTTGAAGAGATGAAAAGGGGAAACCGATTCTCAGGTTTAATTTTAATATACATAATGGAAAGAGTTTAATACTCTGTGAAAATTGTGAATATTGTGTTGAAATGAATGGTACAAATGCTAGATTTCTACTTATTTTTGGACTAATTGTTTACCCTACCAAATGCTGTCATTAACAGGTGCAAAAAGAAAATGTGTTAAGAGATTAGGTAACATTTTAACATTTAATCTCAGCACCCATTGCTATACATGTATTCTACAGTAGTGACAGCATTCTCCAGTTCAAGGCCAAAATGTCTTTTCCATTGCTAGGGAATTTTCCACAAATGGGTAAAACTGAGCTGCTGACAATCATGGTCTTTTTTCCTCTGCTTTGTTACATAACTGATTCAACTTATGTTGGGAGTGGCTCCTTCAGTCATCCACAGAATAACAGAATAAGTTAATGTCAATACTGTACAATAGACTGAAAGAGCAACAATGTGACATTTTATAATAAACAGAGATGCCAGGAAAAACATGATTCTGTTTTCTTTTGTAATAAATCACAACAAAGCCATGAAATTCCGGTGTATTATTTTTTAATAATGTTAGCATTTAGAGAAATGTCCCAGAGATTTATCAAATCTTGTAAATGAAATCATTCTCATTTGAGGCTAACTAATTATCAGTATATTTAGCAAAGTAATAGATTAACTACCTGTGAAAACGTACAGTAAAGCCCATTAGGTTGGTCAAGGCATTATTGTGATTGCATAAAGCGTATTCATAAGAAAAGGCCACTTGGTCAATGTTATGTTAAGGACTTCTCATGACTATAAAGTGTATCTGTAATTTAAGTTTAGAATGCATTTGGCACTGGATTATGTATTATTACTTTAACCTGCACTTGCAATAATGTGTTTAAGTTACAACCATGGTGACAGTCTGTAGTGTATCAGTAGATCTGGCTCAGTTTCCTCACACATTGTCTCACACATTATTAGGGTTATAACACAGCATGTTTAGTTTGATGTTTTCATCCCAGTGGCGCAGCATAAGGAACAGCTGTCTGGCAGCTCCCTTCAGTCCTGTCAGGTCCACTCCCTCAGGTAGCTCCTGACAGCGCAGCCAGAAGTCAGCTTTTGCTGCTACTAGCTCCCACTCCATGAAAAAACCAGCGCAACGGTGCTCAAACCAGGCTAGAGCTACCGCTGTGGCCCAGGTTGAACCCTCCAGGTCCTCTTGAGCCAGCTGGCTGCTCCCCTGAAGCTCAGTGGTCTCCACTAAGGAAGCTTCACATACATCTGTCTCTGATCCACGACCACTGTCTGCCTGACCATGGTTCTGGCTCTGCAAGTGTCCAACAGACAGCTCTAGAGAACCTTCTTCAGAGCTAGGGAGATCTGGGGGTGAGGTAACAGGGTCTCTGTCAGACAGGTGTCTTCGTCGCCTTGGTTCCAGCATCAGTGGAGTGTGGTGGAAAGGAGGGGCAGCTGGTTTGGTAAAGGAGCAGGCAGATGGAGAAAAGGTAACATGGTGAGTAGCAGGAGCACTAGGGGGTTTAGCAGCAGAGGATAAAGATGGAGCACTGGGAGAAGTGCAGCGGAAGGGTGGACTAAGGCTACGGCGGTGCAGGCTATAGGGTGAGGCCCTCTTCAAGCGGTCCAGGGAGATCTGGACACAGTCAGAGTAGACCTTAAGGAGGAGAAATGTAATTTCGTTTTTTTTTTTTTCTGTGCTCCTTGCAGTTGGAAAACAAATGACAAATAAAGCAATCCAATCCAAACCTCTGTGAGAAGAAAAGCTCCTGATGCCAGCTGAAGACGCACCTAAGGATACACCATGCACGTGCCAATAAGTAAATATTTCTTCACTGAGTTTGACAGAGTTATTTTAGAAAGAAGCTCACCAGGGGCAGGTAGTCTGGAGTTTCAGATTCAGGATGTTTCTCAGTCTCTGCAGACAAACAGTGAGACTTGAGAGGAACCTGCTTTCCTGATGAAATAGAGGACCTAAGTCTGCCCAATGGAAACCTGAAATAAATTAGAAATTATATTCACTATTTTTTCAGAGTACATGGCAACATGTTTGGGATCTGTTTGGGAAAACTACTACCAATTAATAGTCTGACAGGTTAAATTCACCATGCCATGTCAGTTACTTTTATTTGCTCTGTTTTAAGTCAAGTGTAACATATCAAGCTAGTGTTTATTTTCCTGTGCATTTTATATTTGAAAATTTGAATGACAATATGCAAAAGTTTCACCTGTTGCCAAAGAAGCTCTCCATTGACTTGCTCTCTATTGATCGCTGTGAGCGAGTGCATGAGCTTCCTGGGTTTCCTGCAGTTGCAGCAGAGTAGGAACTGGCCCCTACATCTAACAAAGCAGTTTGGGACAATACATTATAGTGTTGTTTCTTCAGGTTGGTTATGAAGTGGTGAGTTTAAAGGGTCTAATCACCTAAAATGCAATAAATAATATTTCAGAAAAACTTGGTTTCAGAATATTTTTTTCTGCAATTTGGTAGAACAGACCTTTTAAAAGCCACCATTATGAGCCAGGGATTCTTGAGAGGATACATTTGAGTTCGGGAGGGGTGATTCTGGTCTCCCTCCATAGTTAAGACTCACCTATAAGGGTTTTTTGTCAGAAGCCTCTCAAATTGAGAACTATTCTGACACTAGAGTGTTCTCACTGATCATGTGGACAGCAGTACTTACTAGAATCCCAGGATGTAAGGCTACAGGGTGAGGCAGGAGTGTCATCTCTGTCTGAGAGATACAAAGATCATTGATGACCTAAAGTGTTGATAACACAAATGAGTGCTGGGATTATTCTGTCTACCTGTAGAGTTCCAGTTCTCAATCTCTTCGCTGTCTTTACTCGTGCGTCTTCTTCCCAAACCTACAGAATAAGTCTTCTGTTTGCGACTACCTGACCGTGAACTCCGCCCGTTCCCCAGATGTGTTCCTTTGCACAGAGGGCAAACAGAAGAGAAATGTAGAACTAAAACCTCCACCAAAACAGACAGATATTTTCCACTCATTTAATGCCAAAATATGAATAGTACCGGATCAACATTGGTATTATTTTATACTACTAGAGCTTGCCTCTTTATTTTCTATTTTGACAATATGTACATCTTGCTCTTGTCAGCTATATACTGCTACTGATGGAACTATATTACTTTAGATATTTTTTGTCCTTTTTTTGTATTATACTTATGACTTCTCACTGAGCTGAGGTTGTAATGGCTACATAGCACTAGTTGCTGCTGTACACAATTTTTTACAATATACTGTACAAAAAATTTTATGTTTATGAAAATAGGGCACACCTGTGTTTTGGACATCCATACTTTCCGGCGGTCCTTTGCTGCGGTTGCTGTCAGTAATAGTGAATGCTGTGTACATGCAGATGATGTTACAGTGTTTGCTTGTCTGAATAGCCTTCATACGGAATCGCTTTCCTGACCCTGAAGTAAACAAAAGCATAGACAATAACTGTGCATTTATTGTTTAGGATAAGTGAAAATGATTTAGAATGTCACAAATTTAAAACCTTGAGCCTCACCATGTCCAACATCACTCTCTTTTTCAGCCATTTTCTCAAAGTCTCTTATTACAGAACGAGCGGTGAGCTGGTGAACAATCTCCTCCCACGGACCTCCTCTTTCTTCCCCTCCTCCTGCTACTATCTCCTCGTCCTCAGCAGCCCAGAGGTGCCCCAGGTCCATAGTGACCTCCCATGACACAGGCTTTCCACAGAGCAGGCCGTGAATGATGGAGCGGCATTGTCCAGGAGCGGGATCCTCCGCTGGAGCAGCAGTGAAGAGATATTCTGGATCTGTGAAGCTGTCCCAATCCAGGGGAGAAGCAGGAAACAGGAGTCCATCTGTGAGAGTCAGATGGTTGAAAAAGGGTGTTACAATTCAGCTTTTTAAAAATATGGCTGCTTATCTGGTTTATTATTGTCCACAAAACTAAGACTAAAACCAAATCTAGCAGTGAAAAATAAACTTAACGGAATTTTTTAAAAAATGATCTAAATAATATTTTGAAAAACCTTCAGTCTAAATAAGATTATGTTGAACAATGTACACAAAACTAAAATTAAGTATTAAGTAAGTAACAGCACGTAAAAATCAAATTTTTTGTTTCACTCCTGAATTCCTTTTCGTTAATAAATAATGGTTTTGCAAATCATCATTGAGGTTATTCTCTCATCCTGCCTTTCTAAGCTTCTACAAGACGGGGCTTTTCTCATAATACCTGAAAAAACGAATAGAATGTAAAACTGTAAAAGTAATACACAATCCTCACAGTAACAACTAGAAAGCGATGAAAGCTCAGATGGCGGTTTTTGTATAGAACAAGTGCCATATGTCATGAAGATACAAAAAAATCCACTGGCACTATACTGATTCAGCAGTCAGTTTGGTGTTAGTTGCAGGTCTGTACCATTATTTGTTGCTTTACAGTGCTGAATGTTCACTGTTCTGAATCGTAGGATCCAGAATATTGCCAGGATCCAGATGAAACTTCAAGATACTGTAGAACCTACTGTGACAGTGGGTTCTGTACTCTTTCTCCAAGCATTCTGGATATTATTTATAGAGTTACATGCAAAAATGCTGAAATTGGCCGTATCTCACAGTGAGAAAGAATCTTTCAAAAATTGTCTGGATCCAAACGATGATCCAGATCACTCCCAAAATCTAATCGAATGGTCCTTATGCCATTTCTTATGCTGTTAACAAACAGAAATAGGACAAAAACATGACCTCTTTGGCGCAGGTAATAAAATGAAAACTACAATAGCGTGATTGTAAAATCAGCTACAACCAAAGTGACTTCAAAAATCAAACTGAAAAAGACACATTTCTAAACTTTGATAACTTTACTTCTTACTGGAGTCAGTTAGGCTTCGGTGGGACAGGGTTCCTCTTGACGGGGGCTTTGTCTCCCCGTCGCTTTCTTCTAACCTTCCTCCCAGTGTTTGGTCAAAGGAAACCCGCTCTAGAGCTCTTCTGAGACGATGCATCTCCAGCTCACCCTGGGGAGACGAAAAGCTCCGTGCTGCCATGGTGGAACGGGCCAGAGCTTTTTGTCTTCTTCTCAACTCCTCACCTACATCCAGATGCCCCTGGATTGTTCAGACAGATGATCAAACCGGTTTAAGGTCACAACTCAGTCCTCAAAACACATCAGGCTTGTGACATTACATTCATGGATTCTCAAGTTAAAATAAGTCACTAAGTACTGTGGAATATCCAGCTTCTGCCAGTACATTGCATGGATAAGCTTTACTAATTACTTGATTGCTCCAACAACAGATTTGTCTGTCTTGGTGCATTAGAATTAAACTACAGCTTGCATACAGTTGTGCTCATACCTCTGCAACAGTGAAATAACACTATGATCTGGATGATCATCAAAATAAGACGCCATGCTGAAAACTGTACTGAGAAGTGCCATGATATACTGTATTTATTCAGTTTGGTGAATTAGTTTCCAAGTTATGGATGCAACCTTCTAAAAAGTGTATTGTAGACCCATGAATCCAGAATATAATCCAGATTCTCTCTAAAAACTAAATCACTTAGAATCTGGGATAAAACTAAAAAACTACAGGTTTAGAGGTAAAACTAAAGTCACATTTAGTTAAAGTTTTCATTTGAAGCTAATTTTAAAGTTAGTGGAACATACTTTGGCTAAATTGCAATTTAATCAATATAAAGATGAGTGTTAAGTATTTCAAGGCAATTCTATTGATATTCTTACCTTTTTTGCCCCATTATCAGGGGTTTCTTTTGAGAGGTTTTGTTGCCATGCTGGGTCTGCCCAGCGCGACAGGGACGACTTTTGTTCAGGAGGAGGCATCTTCTCAAGACCTTGGGGTAAAGACCCTGTATCCAGTACTGAACCAGAATGAGGGCTCACCATTAAGGCTCCTCCTGCTGAGTCAGAGTTGGATGAGGCGTGTATGTGTGAGTGTGTTTGAAGACTCTGCTCACTACTGAGAGAGCAGCAAGTGAGGATATACTGCTCCTGGATATAAGAGCTCTCCTGGATTCTCTTTCTCACATCACTGGACCAGTCCATTTCCACACCTAGAGCGGACAAAAGTAACCAGTTCACCACTTCAGGTTTAGGTGCTGAGTAGGTAAATACATGTGGATTTTCCATTTAGATCTGCTGGGTGTTCACAGTGATTTTCTGACCTGGGCTGGTTCCAGGGTCTGTGTCTCTGGCGCATGAGAATTCAGAGGAGATTTCTCTTGAGATGTCCCTCAGTGCTTCCTCTAAATCTGTGCCATCTGCACATGTCACAAGTGGCATTAACTCTGAGGCAGGAGGCGGTGAAAGCTCATCATTTGATTGGCCGAATATTGAACCCACTGAATTACGATGTATGCCTTTGGAGCCCCGTTCTTGTGACTGTAAAATAATACAGTGAGAAATCTATAATTCTGAGCATAAAGTGAGATTTTTTTTCTATTTGTAATGATGGATAATGTACCTCTGTCTCTTCTGCTTTGAAATGTGCCATATCATACAGAGTGCAATATCCAATGAGGCAGTTTCCAGGATAGAGAGGAGGGATTTCATTAGGTGAAAGAAGAGCTTCCATATTTTCAGGCAGGTACCAATCAATCCGCACATCAGTTAACACAGGCTCGAAAGCCTTTTTCAGGGACTTGATTAACTGAGAAGGTTCACACACACACACACACACACACACACACACACACCGTAAGGACAGAGTATATGTACAACAGGTCAACATTTGTTTCTGTGAATGACTAGTGGGTGGTAACGTGCTGAAAGTCATGTGACGTGAAAAGTATTGTTCTGAAGTTCAGAGTTTGTCCAGTAGATGGCAGTGTGGTAATGCAGCTGACCTTTGGCTGGAGTCTGTCCTCCTCATCCAAGAACTCTGTTGTACCTCCTGTCAGTTTGGCTACGCCCTGCAGGAGTCTCTTACACGCTCGGGGACCAAGGCCCAGACCAAAGCATCTGCAATGTTATATGTTCATTACATCTTACAAATCAAAATTATTTAAAAGTTTAACTGTATGGGATTCATACCTTTCTTTTCTTCCATACCAGGGTATCAAGTTAAATCTATTTGCAAAACATAATGGCATCCAAATGAGAGCATGTTGAAAAGTTCACAGTCTCAGTATGACGCCTTTTTGAAATTATTCCACATATGGATTATTTTTCACTAGTCTGCTGTGAGTGCCGCATGCCTGCACACCTGCAATATCTGAATCCCCTTCATTACACAGGCAAATATACTTAAAGCATGAGCATTGTGCCCTAACGTGGAAAGCATATCAGCACAAATCGTCTTAGAAGTTAAACCCTTCTTCTCCCTATTATCAATATTATGTCCAATTGTACAATCACAAGAACCAAACAATGCTAAAAGTTGCAGATACGTAAGCCACCACTAACAATCTTACCTTAAAAGAAATGAAATGTTTTCCAAAAAAACTGATTTAAATGTATGTTAAATTTAGTTCTTCTTCCATCCTGCTCATACAGCCTATGAACTTTTCAGCTTGTCCTCAAAGGCTTCCATTTGTCCCTTGAAACAGAAAATTGGGAGTTGTCAAGTGGACAGAACTGTTATTTGGACACTGACAGGGATCACAAGCCATTTGGTTAATTAAGAGTTTGAAAAGAGCAGGTGACACAATAATTAAAAAGGCAGTGATCTCAAATGCTGCCTCTAAAAATAGCATAGTCTGGGCAGCCAGTGTCGTTAGCACTACTGTACATTTAAATGTGAACAGAAGACCTGACAGATCTGTAGTCTGGTTGGCTCGAAGGATCTAGGTCTTCTTTGTGACAAAGAGACATCAGACGTGTACATAGTTTGCAGAGAAGCAGCCAAAATACAGTGTTGCAGGACATCAGTCCAACAGGGGAATACTAATAAGGTATAAATGGAGTTATTGTGCCTGCTGAAGGGGCTAGGGAAAACCAGAGGGGTGTGCCTCTTACTGCAGAGGAGAGCACTTAACGAGATTGCTGGGCGGGGCAGTAAAATATTGTAGTTCTTTCTGTTCTGTCCTCCACAGTGCACTGGCCCCAGTTCTTCATGGCTACTAGACCCTCTCTATCACGCTTGTCCTCTCTTTCCTCCCCCACACCATGTTTCTGTCACATTCATCCCCTCGTTCTGCCTGCACTCACCACTGCATTCATCCCTGCTTTGGTGTCACGTACTGTGATGAAGTGTCCTATCACATGCCAATGTAAGAGAATAAATATTTGTCAACAAATTGTTTAAATTAATGCCTCTTTTCTGTTTTTTTGCCCTCATATTCGAAAGCCACATAGTCTTCATACTCCATTTCCTTGAGATAAAAATCCAATGGGCAGTTAAGTTATGTAGCTTCATACCTGCCAGCACATGTGTTTCTGCGCACCATCTCCAGTACTTTGGCCACGTTACTGATGGTTCCATCTGTTATGATAAAGAGCTGGCGAGGATATGACCGCTGCATTGGCTGCTGATAGACCCAGGACAGTGCCCCCAGCAGGTTGGTGCCCCGCATGTCTGCTCTCATCCTCTGTACATACTCATATGCTTGCGTTAGAGTGACCTGTTTTGTACGTATGCAGGACATAAAGAGAGTGAAACAAAAGAAGATTAGCTTTCAGATTCAGTGAGAGAAACAAACATCCAACAACACCTGTTTAATGACATGATGCGGCTGCATGTGTAAACATCATCTGTATTGTCAAGATAAATTCACTGTTTGATATCAGATGCCCCAATGACCCTGTGAGGGCAGAAAAGAATTTAATCAGTACTTCTGTAATAAAGACAGAGCAAACATACACACATGAGCACCTGCCTTAAAACAACTGCAAATCACAGTGCGGACAAACATGGCTGACAGGCGAGGAGATGGAGGGACATCTCCTGCTGTAACTAAAGAGCATGAAAGGTCACCATATGGTCAGGAGTATGTGCAAAGACTCTTTGTCCTTGACAGCCCCTGGTCTGGCTAAAACCTGATACTCTGCTACTAAGGCAACGCAAAGAACTGACCTATTGGATGATAAGTGAGGATCAGAGAACAGAGCAAACAGAACACACAGTCCTGCATGGTTAAAAACATATGCATTCAAGAAACAAGATCCCAAAAATCACTATGCATTTACAATTACTATTCATTTTCTATACTTAATTAAATCACTGTTCAAAACCAACATCAGTGCAGAGTCTGCTGGAGGTGAACAGGGGTTTGATGGTGGTGCCAAAGCCCACAATGTTGAGCATGGTGCCAGAAGGGAGACTCTTCAAGGCCACCACCATACCCTCCTGCAGAAAACACAAAGGACAGACAGGATCAAGCCAAATACTCAAACTTTAGGTGCAATTAGCTTCTTTCTATATGGTACATGCATAGATTTTCAAGAGATGGGTTGATTCTGGGCTGATACAGATGTGACAATAAGCAGTAGACATTTTTTTAATTCCTTTGTCATGGACATTTTTACACTTCAAAAAACTGTTCTAAAGTCTTTCAGAACACCATCTTTTAATGAGTACAAAATTAATCAAGTCAGTCTTTGGTGAATGTCTTATTTGCTAAATGCAGTAAACAAGGCTTCTAAAGATCAGTACTGATATGCTACACTGTGTGTTGTTGCATTATCCTTAATGCTTCATATGTTTTACTAAAGCTTACCTTTACACGCTGAATATTGGTGCCACTCATGCTGCCACTGCGATCAACAAGGAATAGCAATTCTCTGGTGGCCTTGTGCAGCTCCAGTGGCTCGCTCAGTAAGTCCGGACAGAAGTTGAGCATCAAGACAGGGCTGCTCAGAATGTCCTTGTGGTAGCGCTTTCTCACAAACTCAAGCTGCAGGCCAAGTTAAACAGGGGATCAGTCCGAATTCTCTCCATATACAGAGGCTGTATGAAGGGGCATTTAATGTGTTTCATAGTGTTAAATAGAGTGTGAACGTCTACCAACCCTCCTCTCAATTTCTGAGTCTTTTCGGCAACAGCGAATGAAATCACGGCGGGAGCTGATGTGCTGTTCATACTGACGGAAGGATAGCCTACCTCTCTCCAGTATGACCAGTGGGCTGTGAGGTTCTGAAGAAAATAATGGTAAATTAATATCACACCCTGAAATGAGAAAGAAGGGAGGAGGAGGTTTCAGAGACTCACCACTGAGGTGTAAAATAACCTCGATGTGTCTGTCGTAGGGATGCTCCTGTGCCAACGTGATGTAAGTTGCAGATGCACTTTGGGCACTGGGGTCAGCGTCTGCCCTCAGAGCGTGAGTGGGACTTTCCAGTCCTGAAATGCAGTTGAGAATGAATTTAGTGAGTGAAGGTTTACTTGTTTTATGGGGTATTATTTTATGTGTTTATTTGATTCTTACTGGTCATAATGGCATTTTACTGTCTGTTATTTATGTACAGAGGTTTTATACATAGGAGAAACCATTGCTATGCATTTCACAGCTCCATACTATTTTTAACAGAAATAATGAAATCATTTAAGTCACTTAAAATAGTATTACAAATTATCATATATTTCTGACTTGCTTTCTGTACCGTATTTTCCAAGTTATGTGTCGCTCCAGAATATTAGTCGCACGACCCAAAAAATGCATAATGAAGAAGAAAAAACATGTATAAGTCGCTCTGGAGAACATGTTGCATTTGTTTGGGGAACGTGCGTCACGCGCACGGCTGAGTGACACCAGGAGCAAGAGCTCGCGGCTCGCGGCTCGCCTCCATGCCTCACTGGGTAAGTGACGGCACCAACACGTTTGGTGTGAAGCTGATGGCAGGTATGGTTGTTACCGGTAATGTCTACATTTTAAATTCAATCAATTGTCAGTAATACAGATGTGACAGATGCAGGTACACGAGCCTGCAGTGGCTGTCAGTGTGACAAACAACCAATACTCGAAATATGTAATATACAAGTCACTCGGTATATTTGTCGCTCCCCTAGCTAGACTATGCAAAAAAATCGCAATGTATAATCCGGAAAATATGGTACATCTTTTCTTATTTATGTGTTTTAGAAGTAGAAACATTTTACTTTTTAAGAAGCCATCCTTCACAGTTATTTGAGCCTACTTATAGAAACAGCAACAGTAAGGTAAGGTGGAGACTTTTTCTTCTCTTTTTTCTGTAAATGTTTCTAACTGTGTTTGGATTCCTGCCCTTTCCTTAAATCCAATACATTTTTCCCAGATTAGATTGCCCGTTACATAACTTAGTATTTAACAGTGGCTGAGTCAGGGTCAGCACCTGCCAGTAAACAGGCCCCTCTGACCAGCAGCTGGAAGTTGAGTTCGTAGGGTGCCAGATTAGTAGCTGGACAGGTGAAGATAGTGTGGGCACACTGCTGCTCAGAATCTAGGGCCCGGTCTTGTTTTCCTGAGGTGGCACCAAAACAACTTGTTGCTCTGGGGATGAAATAGTTGGTTAAAAAGTACACACACAAATTGAGAACAACTAGTAAACGCTGAAAAAAAGAGTGGCATACCCAGTTTCTTCTGATTTCCCCCCATTCTCACTCTTGCTTGACGTCATTTGTCCGGTGACAATTGGCGTGAGCAATGTAGGGTAAACAATGCGTATCGCTCCGTTTTCTAATGTGGGTAGTTCTAGTGTGGTGCTTATGATAATAGACACTATGTCCATGGGGCCAATGACCCCTGTCCCCACAATGAAGGTGGTTCTTTCCAGGTCTTCGTCAAGGATGAGGTGTCCTGGACACAAAAGATAACAACCTTATATCATGAAAGAAGAAAATGAAAATTAAATCAACTTTGCCATAAAAGCAAAATAATCAAAGGCTTGACTGAAGAAAAATGTGTCCATGTAGACAAAAGATTCAATGAAAAAAATACTGTAGATTTCAAGATGATGTATGTTTTGAGTAAGTAAATGCAGTTCCCTATTAGGCAGCCAGCCAAGTCAATTTGCCTTGCAGTCGTACTTTCTACTCTCAGTGAAGCTAAAACAACCCAAAAAGGACTAGTGTAGCTCTATTTATATCCATTAAGACCAGACCATTACCATCAGACAATGTTCCCAGGGATTGAAATGTTCTGTACTTGTACTGCCCGATAAAGATCACATTGCATTTTTTTCATCCTTTAGCCTTTGTAAACTAAAATCACAGAGGGCAGATTTGACATTACTTGAAGACACTGAAATATACAGTGACATTACTGATAGTGACGGTACCAATTAAAGTTGCCTCACTTGAGATAAAGGAGGATGTCATTAACAGAGCACCAGTCAGATCTAGATCAGTAGAAAAGTATGTGAATATAGTGAGAAAAGATGGCACTTCTGTTTCTCCCAGATGTTCTTGTACTGGTGACATTTATCACATGTATCAAGGACACAGACACTTAAATTTATTGCTTGTATCTTTTTGAATTTTTTTTTCTGTGTTTTGAACAGTTAACCTCAAAATATCTTCATTTTGTACTCTAAATGTATCCACAAAAAAACATATGTACAATGTTGCTCTTTAAAAGTGAAAAATAACATGTATAACTTAACTTAATGAATCAAAAATTAATCAAAAACAAAATGAACAGAGAATGAACAAACAAATAAAAAAAACAGACATGCACAAAACTTGTTGACAAATTGAATAAAAATGAACAAAATAATGATTAAAATGAAGAAAAATGAAGAAAAATAATATAGAAAGTTAACAAAAAATAACCAAAATATTACACAAATTTCCCAAATATTCACCTAAATATTCCCAAAACTAAGCAAATCAGCATTTTCCAATAGATAAGTCCAAGGTAAAAAAAAAAAAAAGACAAACAACATGTACCCCAACCACCTCAACTTAAAATGGATGCATTCATCATTTGCTCATACATTATGAAAATTACAACAGGACTGCTGACCGTTGGTGCACTGCATGTCAAGGTTAGAGCTCCCATAGCAGCCCCACTCCCGTCCATTCCCGCAGTGGCCTTCAAGACCAGATCCAGGACAGCAATCCAGGCAGCAGTCCTTCAGCTTCCCTCGGCTCTGGATCTGGACCCCCACCAGACGGCCTGCTATCACGGCCTCAAAGTCCACCACAACCTCCTTTTCTCCAAGTGGGTAAACAAACACACCTAGACACACAACATTTTGGATTTAATTACAGAGGAATTCACATAATGATGTTCTTTCTAATCTTCTATAAACTCAGTCCATTTATACACAGTGGATTTCAAAAGTCTACACACCACTGTTCAAAAGCCAAGTTTTTGTGATGTAAAAAATTCACACCAAGATAAATAATTTCACAACTTTTTCCACCTTTAATATGGACTGAGTGCTGAAAGGTGCTGCAACAAGGTATTAGTTTAAGGGTGTGCATATTTATGCAACCAGGTTATTTTAAGTTTTTTATTTTTCCCCTTTAAAG
>JAQQAE010003119.1:0-20833 GCA_029823295.1 Pseudamia nigra | reverse complement strand
ATGTTTCAGCTCCTTCCACAGATGTTCAATAGGATTTAGATCAGGGCTCATAGAAGCCACTTCAGAACAGTCCAATGCTTTGCTCTTAGCCATTCTAGGGTGTTTTTAGCTGTGTGTTTCGGGTCATTATCAAGACCCCAGACCTGCGACTGAGACCAAGCTTTCTGAAACTTCATCGCTGGCTTCACCACCGTCTTGTACACTTTTCCTTTCATTCTTGCCGATTCCCTCCTATCACACACTACACTGGACACTTTTCTCCAACCATTGCAACCTGCCTGCACACGCTTCTTCACCTCTTTTCTCTCCATTGCTCTGGACTGTTGAGCCTAAGTATTTAAAATCCTCTACCTGCTTTATCTCTGCTCCCTGTAACCTCCCTATCTTCTTGGGTCCTTCTCATTCACACACAGGTATTCTGTCTCACTGAGGCTAACCTTCATTCCTCTTCATTTCAAACAGAGGTTAGGTTACTCGGTCTCCTGATGTCCTGGCTGTGTGTTTGCCAGTTCTGGACCAGTCCAGTGTCTGTGGACGTCACCCAATGTCTGTGTTGTTTGTTGTTCTATCGCTACTCTTTTCAACTGGTAGAAGCAGATCACACATCCTATCACACATCACACCGGACACTTTTCTCCAACCATTCCAACTTTGTCGTATAATATGCAAAATCACTCCCACTGATAAATAAATAGATAAACTCGATATGATGCACAGGGTGCATGGCGCATTGTCACACAGGCAAGATACCCAATGATCACAGACTTTGGACTAGTATTGACTATGTTTTAGACTTTCAAAAATAGGGCCCTAACTGTCACAAAATGATCAAATTATCATTCTATTAGTATTATAAATTGGGCAGCACTGCCTATGCACCACACAGTAGTATTTTTGTCTAGTTTTGCCGTAGGAGAAATAGAGCATGCAGACAATGATTGACTCCTCAGAGATCTTGACATAAATTTGAATACAGAAATAAATAACGGTGACACCTTATGCCCAACTCTACAGTTAGATGTGAAATACAGCAGTGTAATGGTCTGAAAATGGTACAGTGCTATAAAGTCACCTTGTCTAGAAGCCAGAATCACAGATTATCAATCACAAATGGTTCAGTTCACTTCACACCTCTTCCACTGGACAATGTGATACCTTGTTCTGATGTATCCCATCAGCGCTGCACAATGTACTCTGTAAAAAATGATAGCCAATAGATCAACTGACCTCTGGAGCAAGACTCAAGATTAAGACCTGTCATCCACTATAGGCTGCTTTAGATTTACTGTCAACGGTGAGTCCCCCAAGTGACACACAACACATTGCTTACTGGGACTGTTGTTAGGGACAAACTGGAGCCATATATGCATCTCGCATGGTACTTGTTCCACTAGGAGTATACGTTAACTCAATTAAATGTAATATGGCGGTAACCTTGTTGGTGAAATCATCATAATACAGTGTGAGGCCTTTGCAAGGTACTGGACTCATTACACTAGTGACCTCATCTGTACTTCAGATAAGTTGAATGGATTTTCCGCTGTGTCATTGTTATAATTGCATTTGGTTGAGAGGGTTGAGTTAATGTCATAGTTCAACCAGTGCTCACTTTATTTTCCAGTTCATGGAAGTGGATAGAGATAAATGCTTTGGTCTCAGTCATCAGATGAAGCTATGTATGAACTTTGACAGGTACTTTGACTATTATATATGTAGACATGTGTTAGTTCTGTTGTGAACTGCTGCTGACTGGTACAAAGTGCAGTTACTGTTCCATTACTCAGTGTCCTCGTCTCTTCTTTTGGTGAGCCCAGAGGTGGGTATTTAGACATTTAAATGAAAGTTTAAATATCTCACAAAAAGTACTCCACTACAAGTAAAAGTTCTGCCTCACTTCAGTCAAAGTATGATGTGTTAGGGTTACATCTAATGACTATTTCCATTGTTAATTTATTGTGTATTCCATCAGTTCACTATACTGTACTGTTTTACCGATACTTTTTTGTGAAGACAAACTGAAGGATATTGAGTTTACCATCAGAAGAAAAGACAACAGAAAATATTGAAATTAATATTGAAATTAAGAGGCTGATATTAGACAATTATAATAGTGTCTATTTTAAAAAAAAAGCTCATTCTGATTAATCAGTTATCAAAATGTTGTTGATTACTGTTAAGAGATGACAACAAAACAATTAATCAAACTCAGGCCTAATTAGAAATGAAAAGTCACAGTAGTCATTGTGCAACAAAATGCCCCATCATCATTTCACTATTACTGTATATGTTATGTTTTGAGTGAAACTTATTGCTACATCGTGTGGATATTACATTTTACTGCTGCACTTTTAACATTCAGCTCATTTCAACCATTTCATGGGCGAGTTGGTAGTTAAATCTACAGCAATGTAAGAACCTTGCATCTAAAAAGAAAAAAACCCAAGTTTTCAGTTTCAATTCACAAAAACTGACCTGTTTTTATCTTTGTGATAGTGCTTTTTCCAGTTAATACAAAAAGTTTTAAAATGTTCATTCATCTTAAGAAGTGAGGATTTTCAAACCAACAAAAAAGGAAACACTTGATCAGTTTGTCACAAACACTGAAAGTTAATACATTTAGAGATACAGTGGTGTAAAAAAGTGTTTGTCCCCTTACTGATTTCTTTTTTTATTGCATGTTTGTCACACTTAAATGTTTCAGATCATCAAACAAATTTAAATATTAAAGAAAGATAACAGGTAAACAGGACATGCAGTTTAAAAAAAAAATCCAAACCTACAAGTCCCTGTGTGAAAAAGTGCTTGTCCCCTAAACCTTATTAACTGGTTGGTCCACTCTTAGCAACAACAACTGCAATCAAGCACTTGCAATAACTGGCAGTGAGTCTTTTTACAGTGGAGGAATTTTGGTCCACTCATCTTTGCAGAATTATTGTACTTCAGCCATGTTGGAGGGTTTTCAAGCATGAACTGCCGTTTTAAGGTCATGCCACAGCATCTCAATGGGATTCAGGTCAGGACTTTGACAAGGCCACTCCAAAGTCTTCATTTTGTTTTTCTTAAGTCATTCTGAGGTGGACTTGCTGGTATGTTTTGGATCATTGTCCTGCTGCAGGACCCAAGAGCGCTTCAGCTTGAGGTCACCAACAGATGGCCAAACATTGCACTTCAGGATTTTTTGGTAGATGTCTGAATTCATGGTTCCATTTACCTCAGCAAGTCTACCAGGTCCTGAAGCAGCAAAACAATCTCAGACCATCACACTACCGCCACCATATTTTACTATTGGTATGATGTTCCTTTTCTCTAATGCTGTTACTTTTACACAAGATGTAAGACACTTTCCAAAAATTCAACTTTTGTCTCGTCAATCCATAGAGCATTTTCCCAAAATCTTGAGGAATATTAAGATGTTTTCTGCCAAAACTGACATGAGCCTTTATGTTCTTTCTGGCCGGAATGGTTTTCATCTTAGAACTCTACCATGCAGGACATTTTTGCCCAGTCTCTTTCTTATTGTGGAGGCGTGAACGCTGAGGCAAGTGAGGCCTGCAGTTTTATGGATGATGTTGTTCGGCCTTTTGTGATCTCTTGAATGAGTCGCCGCTACACTCTTCAGTTGCACTTGCACTTGTACTGCTTGAGTAAACATATTTGACAAGATTCCAGCACTTCAGTGTGAAAAGTGGCAACAACATGGGGACGAAGCCCACTATAGGGCTAATGTGGTATGTATCAAAACAATTGAATCTTCTTCACCCATCACCCAGTGCTCAAGGCAGAGGTAACACAGACAGAACTGCAGGCAACAGGACTGCATATGGAAAATGAATATGATCCACCAAAAAAGATGATTATGCAGCACTTCATCATCCTTTGAGCGGTGTATTGATGTTGTTTTGTGGCTCCCTCTATAGGCAGCAATGGCCATGAGTTTATGTTCCTGTTGAAGGGCCATGAGGACCTGAGGCAGGATGAGAGAGTCATGCAGCTGTTTGGTTTGGTCAATACACTGCTTGCCAATGACCCTGCATCCCTGCGCAAGAATCTCAGGTACAAATACACACAGCAAGGATAAAATTAAGATTGAAAAATAAAGTCCTTGATAAAAATAGTAATTACAGTTTTGAAAATCATATCCTGTTTTGTAGATCGGGGGGCTAATACAAACATCTGTCAGGAATTTTGTGTTAATGTTACTGATTTGCATTTTTCACACCTTGTTTAAATTTTTAAACGCCTTTTCATTAAATTGTGCAGCCCTTATTACTAACCTTGGTTTGTATTCACTCATCAGCATCCAGCGTTACGCGGTAATCCCCCTGTCCACCAACTCGGGCTTGATTGGCTGGGTGCCGCACTGTGACACCCTGCATGCCCTCATCCGAGACTACAGGGATAAGAAGAAGATCCTGCTCAACATTGAGCATCGCATCATGCTTCGGGTGAGGACCACAGCCACCACTAATAGTCATGAAACCTTGTACTTACTCTTTAATAACCATAAAAAAGATGATCTGAGCACATGTTTGTTGATGCTCATTATAACATCAATAATCAGTTGATGAGTTGAAATAGTAGCAATAACCTCTATTGCCACAATTCAATTTAGGAATTCTACCTTATTAATGATGAATATGTGTGTAAATGAGTGCATGTTTGCATGATATCCAGTCCTTTTTGCGCCCAGTAAATTCCTGGAGTGTTTGAGTTAATAATCTTTCAATAAGACACATTTCTGCAAAATACTCAGAATAGATTCATCAAGACTGACGAGCATCTGCTCACACCGACTGCTTTGGTAAATACTAATGACTCTTAAATGAGCACTTAAACAGCTCCTTAATTATGAAGAATTTAACTGAATTTGCCTGAAATATGTAATGACAAAATAGGAACTCAGAAACTAAAATTCCACCAAAGAAAGTAAAGTAGTGGAACATTGAGAGGTCAGTGTTTGTGATGTAAACA
Source organism: Pseudamia nigra (assembly GCA_029823295.1). NCBI lineage: Eukaryota > Metazoa > Chordata > Actinopteri > Kurtiformes > Apogonidae > Pseudamia > Pseudamia nigra. The sequence continues at coordinate 15,862 of JAQQAE010003119.1, read as the reverse complement.
AACGGCACCAGACGCACTGACATTAAGATTTAATAAATCCATGACATATTGGAGGAGAGAGCAGGTTAAAACCCTCTGACCGTGTCGGAGAAAAAGCTTTCAGAAAATAGTTTGATTGAAAACTGTAGCCTGAAACGACATGAAAGCCAAACAAAAGAGCATCAAGGCCACAGGAGAAGGGTACGTCTTAAGTGAAAGCTTCATTGTGGATGATGACAGCGTATCCAACTCGGGCATGATTCACTGGTCAAAAGGACAAAAAACAGCTCTTGTCTGATTTTGAGCAACCAAGTAGGAGATGTCTTTTAGCAGCCTTTGATTCATGGGAACTAAATGACACTGCTTTTAATCCAGCCTGTACACTGAGCATGTTTTTAAGAAGACTGGCCAATAAATAGTTTTTTTCATGATAATGGTAAATTGTTAATGATGTATTGCCTCCACTTTAAGCCTCCAAAAAAGAGTGACCATCCATTTAGTGAGTCAGTTAATCAGGTTTACTTTTAATATGAGGACGATAGAAGAGGGAGACAATGATCAAGTGGAGTCTTTTGGAGTTGTATATCATACCCTGTTTGCTTTTTCCAGCTAATTTAACAGTGAGCCATTTTTCTGGCTATTTCACTTCTGCCTTCAGGTTGAACACACATCTAGAGGACAAAAAGAACTTTCCATCACAATTAACAAGCGCTCCCACTGTTTGATTATCAGACGCAACATCCTTATTAGTGGATGATATACACTATGCATAGTCTAGAAACAAGGAAAGAAGTAAGGAAAGAATATGAATAATAAGATAAACGAAGTATAATTAGATGGAGCGTCTATGTGTCTGTGCCCCCAAACTTTAATCCAAGATTTAAAAACTGAGCCACGGGAATAAAAACATTCCACTCAATAACAGATAAGGGACAATTAAAAGATTTCCAAACTTTTAAAGTAGAATACTCTCTGGAAAAGGAAGACTTTTATAACTATCTACAGTTAAGTTTGTTAATAATTATCCAGTAGATATGGGTGACCTAGGATGAAGTTTTAGCAGCCTGTCAATCAAAGTTAAAAAAGTGGTGTAATATTCAGGGCTTCATACAAAGAATCTTCTACATCAGAGTATGTTAAAAAGAAATGGTAAAATGAAGATAACTTTGAAATTTCAAAAGGTTGGTGCAGTTACTGTGTCTGTGGTAAGAATTTGGATGGAAGTGTTCATTTTTTTATTATTATTAGAAGCACAAAACAGGAGAGGATTCAAAGTGCTGAAGACTGCAGGAGAGAAAGGATGCCAATCACTAGCAGATATGTTGGAAATTATTATTGGCGCTTTAAGACTGGTGCTATATAAATACAGGTGAATTAAAATGTGCATTAATAAGACATTTCTGTCCACAAAACACCAACCATGAAGGCAGGGTTAATCCTGATACAGCTTTTCCACTTTATACTTTTATCTATGTTAGTAGTCTGATATCTGCTTATATAAGAGGTGTATGTGACTCCCTCACAGCAGAAGAATGGACAGATGTACATAATCAATAGGGCTGAGATCGCAACAAATGATATCACTTTTTTTTTTTTTCAAATTGATCAGTGTCAATAGGTGTCAGGTATTGAGTAGGCCTGAAGAATAGTGGCCCTTAGAGGAACTTTAGATTAGGCTGCAGGGGGCTCATTTTTATTTAATTACAACACATGTAGTAACACATATTGTAATTAAACAAAGTAAGCTGAATCACATTTACGTTTTTTAAAAGACAGGCATTAGTAATCTTACCGAGTTAGCTAGCAGGTATCTCTTTAGTTTCAAGGAGGCAGTAGCTCAGGGTCGTCCAATAACCAGACAGGTTGGCAGTTTTAAATGCCGCTCCATCCCTGTCATTCTACCATTGTGTCCATGGGTAAGACAATTCACCCACCTTACCTTGCATGAATGTGAATGAATGTTTGGTGGTGATCAGAGAGGTCATTGGTGTCGTTTGGCGGTCACGTTTCTGTCAGACTGCCCCAGGGCAGCTGCGGGTACAGATGTAGCGTCACCAATGTGTGACTGTGGAGTGAATGAATAACGGATTCAGTGTGAAGGGCTTTGGGTGTCATGAAAAGCACGATATAAATCTAGTCTATCATCATTATTATTATTATTTTGTTAGTAAACAATAAGCATCTGTAACCTTACTGTTAACATCAAAACTTCAATATCCGCATTAATGTACTTTAGCACTAACTGATGTCATTGAGTTGGATTGATTTCTCCATTGCAGTTGCAGCTTATGTGGTTTGAGAGGCTGAAGGTCATGGATTGATTCTGTTGTACATTTCGTCATGTACACTCAAACAGGTGTCTAACACCAACAGTGATTTTTGAGTGTGCGCACAAGTATGTGTTTGTATCTAACACAAAATGTGCGGTTTGTTTCATTTTTATCTTTTTGCATTGTAATGTAAGCAGCACATCTAAAATTGGCATCATCCTGCAAAGCACAAGTAACAAAATGTACAAGTAATTTAATAATATTTTAAATGCATGCATTAAATACTGTGCTTCTCTTAAATATTTACTCAAAATAGGAAAATGGACATATTGTTAAAAAGATTTTAAAATGGACAGGTCTCCAGTCATTGGTTGCTGACTTTGTATTTGTAGAAATACTAATGTTTTTTATTTCTTTATACTTTAAATTATCTGGTAAATAAATAATATTAGTTGATTGCCATAGCATGTTGCCATTTGTTAAGATAAATTCTCCCTTCAGAATGAATAAATATTAGATCATCTAATGAGAGTTTCCACATCACCAAGCTTGCAAAGGATCAAGTGATGCATACCCTCTGACTGGCTTTTCATCGTATTTCAGATGGCCCCTGACTATGACCACCTGACTCTAATGGAGAAAGTGGAGGTGTTTGAACATGCTGTAAACAACACAGCCGGAGACGACCTGGCCAAGCTCTTGTGGCTCAAGAGCCCCAGCTCTGAGGTGAGGCCCATTGTTTCCTCATACTGTCAGTGCTGCACAGTGATTAAGGGCCCTTGATTTCTTCAGTGTCCACACTCACATTTCACTGATTAAGGCTACAATGTCAACACTGCTCAGTTACTGAAAAGGTAACATACAGATATGATGAATGACCATTAGGTTTATTTATTTATCTTGGTTCTCAGTCCAGGCTTCTTTGTCTAATTACCAAGTGTATTGTTATTGAAATAAAACGGTTTTCCCCAAAGAATCAGTTTTCTGGGTTCTGTGTCCTACTTTCAAACCCCTGACTCTGCAGGATTTTGTAAAGCAGTCTTCAAATGAATCCATTTTTAGGAACATTAGCAGTCTGTGTAACTGATGTTCAAGTGTCTGGAAACATGTATCAAGCACCCTGTCAAGGATTTCTGTGCCATTTATGACAGTACTCCTGCAGTGTACCGTAAATCTTTAATGACCTGCTTTATAATCTTGATGGTTTTTTTATGTCCAGGTGTGGTTTGACAGGAGGACCAATTACACACGCTCCCTGGCTGTGATGTCCATGGTAGGATACATCCTCGGACTGGGAGACAGGTGAGCTTGTTAGTCACAAGACTGAATTCTTATCCCAACCACAGACTTACTCAGATGTGACACTAGCATGCACTTTCTGTGATGCACTCACAAGGGGACAGATATGATGGCAGGCATGAACACACTCAAGATCCGCTGAGATTCAAAAGTTATGTTTATGATTTTAATATTTAGAACAAACCTTACTATCAGCAGAGGGAGTGAGCATTTTACCAAAGAGTTTAAGTGTTGATGTTCACTGTCAAACTGCCAAAGCTGGTCAACATGTAAGTGCCGCTACATATCCTCAAGTAACAGGCTTGACAGGCCTTTGTCACAGGGAAGTGAGGCCTGGTTAAAACTCTGAGATGTAATGCCTGAAGTCTGTCTGGAAGTCTGTTTTTTTGCAGGGAGATTCTTATTTATTGACATTGGTTAATTCCTTTTCTAACAACTGTCTCAACTGCCTGCATTTATGATAACAGCCTGACTTCTCTGTACAGTATACCAATCATTTTCTTACATTTTAATAGTATTAGCACATATTTCAGTGTGGTTGGGAATGAAGTGATAACAAAGTGACATAAACTACATCAGCCATGGATTTATTATTATAGTAAACAGCAGTGCTACTTCTATGTTCCAGGGTAGACTGAATGTTCCTGTGATGCACTAGTCTACCTTGTTGTCCATTATTACAGTGTAGCTAGATGTTAGCATGCCAACTGCTGTAGATATGTCCACAATACAGTAGAGTGACTTCTTGAACAGAACTGTTATTTCTTCACATACTGATAATTATTTTTGGTAGTTTGTAAAATGTTCAGACAAATTGATACAAATATTTCCTTTAAATAATGATACAATAATGCATCAAATTTTAATAGCACTTTTCAGGACACTCAAAGATGTTTAACAAGGACGTCTAAAATGTTGTAAACACAAACATAAAAAGGTACTATTGTGAATAGAATTGAGTGAAGCAAGTATTCAGTACACATAATCCAGTTCAAATTCATAAACACGTTGAAAGCAATGAGTCATAACCAATTAGTATGTTGAAAAGAGACAAAATAACTAACTACAACAATTGAAATTTAAGAATGAGTTGATTCACAATGCCATCTCATACAGGTAGCCTTTCATTCAATCACTCCTGTTTCTCTTTCCATTTGCAAATAAACAGTCAATGTGTTAAACTTGGAAAGCTTATACCGCATCCAAAATGCCTGCAAGAAATGAAAGCTTCTGCTGTGTTTTTCGCCTAGATGAGTTTGTTTATTTGCATATAGAGCGGGGGAGTGAGATCTGATCATGAGGGACCAGTTGATACATAGGTGGAGAGGCATTCTCATGCCAAGTGTCAACAGACTTCTTTAGGGGTGCCCACCTATCATATTAAAATCATAGAAGCATATCTGAGATTTAGAGTTGTGAGAGTTGACATAAAAAGAATTGTTATATTCACTCCTCAGGCATCCATCTAACTTGATGTTAGATCGATTAAGCGGAAAGATCCTCCACATTGACTTTGGAGACTGTTTTGAGGTAAGAGAAGCTTTTATTTGAGCAGTTTTTTCACATGTGTAAATCTAACCTCATTTTTTTTTTATAAACCATTCAATACCACCATCCAATTGTGATGCTAAACCTCATGGTACACCTTCCACAGGTTGCCATGACCAGAGAGAAGTTCCCTGAAAAGATCCCATTCAGACTGACAAGAATGCTAACTAATGCCATGGAGGTAAGTCAGAGAAGAATATAAAGAACTCTGCAGCAGTGGATTTTTTGCATTTGCAAATTATTATAGTGTAAAGAGAAGTGAAGCGCCTTCAGAGCAGCTCCAACACTTCAAACACAATCATGTTCTTTTATTTTAATGTCTTTTTTGAGTTGGTCCCATTGAGGACAGTTTGAGGCACTCTCCCTACTACACCAAACATAATTTTTCAGTTCAAATGTCTGAACCTGAGGTAAAACACTGGTGTACCTTGGCATCCTTTTTCAGGCAAGTAATCAGTTGGGACAGGACTCACCATTTTTATCAGTACCATATTCAAGTTCTTCCTTAAGAATTAAGTAGTCCCCTTACTCAAATAATGGTACCAAAGCAGTAAAAATCTGTCGCTTAAGCAGCAAAACTATGTTTATCAAAACAGCAGCTTCTGGACTGCTGCATTTGGTTCAGCTGTGAATTTTGACAACTCTTGTAAAATGAAGCCTTCTTCATCCTGAAAGTTTTCTCTAATTATTTCTGGTTTTGACCTCATAATGTTGTGATTTTTTTTTTCTTGGAATTTGCAACAATTGTTCTGTCTGGCCAGATTTCAGACATGAGCAGAGAACTGATCTGACTGACAATTAATGTGAACAAGCTTATGAGTCAACTGTGATCAAAATCTTATGTTGTTTCAGAAACTAAAATCTGTGCCATTTGTGAGCACAGCATTTTGATTGTTTTTTGTTTTTCATCCTTCTCAACCAGTTTCTCCCTGTATTTTTCCATGGAAAAAAATTTGGATGCAGCGGCTGACTTTGTTTCTGCTTATCTCTTGTTGTTTGCTAGGTGACAGGGCTGGACGGTAACTATCGCATCACCTGCCACACAGTGATGGAGGTGCTGAGGGAGCACCGGGACAGTGTCATGGCCGTGCTGGAGGCCTTCGTCTACGACCCGCTGCTCAATTGGAGGCTCATGGACAGTAAGAGATGATCATCACTCTAATACTGAGGTTTAGGATAGGACTGCAGACAGCTAATAATATAGTAATTTAATTTAATTTGGAAATGTGTTTGGCTCATAAAGATCATGTAAGGGTCATTACATGTCGTTGAACAAAGTCAATAAATGTTGTTAATTTTCTCTCAACTGATGTCAGAAGTTTCTTTAAATGGGGCATTTAGTCCCATAGTGAAAAACACTGCTTGAACTTTGCAGACCCTTGAAACTAAATGTTTCTGTTATTGATTGAATGATATATAAATGCATAGATTTTTATTTTAACTGTATAAAATGAAGGTGAATTTTGAAATATCATTCATGTGTTTAAGGTTTTCTGTAACTACGCAGATGTTATTGTTCATACAAAAAAATAACTTTTCACTCTCATCCTGTGTCGCTTACAGCAAACACCAAAGGTAACAAGCGTTCACGCACCAGGACTGACTCATACACCGCTGGACAATCAGTAGGTGGGTTCACGTCTCCCATTGTCACCCATTACAGCTTCCACTTCTTTACTAAACAAGGCAGGATTTGGTTTGAATGTCTGTTCTCTTCTGCAGAGGCCTTAGAGGGAATCGACCTTGGAGAGACCACACACAAGAAACCAGGGACCACAGTGCCAGAGTCCATCCATTCTTTCAGTGAGTGTGTCATTTCATGGAGTAGTTACTGTTGTTGGAGAAAACATTTATTTTTCTTTACGTTTCTCCACAACAGTACAAAATCTCTCTTGCTGTCATAAATGAGCTGTGCAACTGCTGTGCTATTGCAAGGTACCACTTAACTGCACTTCAGAAACAGACCACTTTGATTGTACAAGTTGTTTGATTTCAACATCTTTGTGTTTTTGTAGTTGGAGACGGGTTGGTACAACCTGAGGCACTCAACAAGAAAGCTATTCAGATTATTAACAGAGTGAGAGACAAACTTACAGGTAAATTCTACACCACTCAAACTCTCCAAGTGGCTACTTTTCACAATTGTTTGGCAAACTGTGTTTTTACTGGAATTTTGTTTGCTTAAGGTCGAGACTTTTCTCATGATGAAACACTGGATGTGCCAACACAAGTGGAACTCCTCATTAAGCAAGCCACATCACATGAAAACCTGTGCCAGTGCTACATCGGATGGTCAGTAACACTTATACTTTTAGGATTTCAAGTATATTTGTAACAAAGTTACTGCGCACTCACATTTCCAGGGAGAGTTGAAATCCATGCATAATCAGACTAGTGACATTAAACCTGTAATGATTAGATTTCATTCAGCCTTTCATCTCTACTCCAAGCCAAAAAACTGTTGTTGTGTGTAAAATATACAGAGCTGAAGGTAAACAGGCAAAAGCACAAACTGCAGTAGTTAAAAAATATTTATGCGTCTATAATTATCCCATCCCTAATTATTAAATATTTTGACTAAGGCATAAATTCACAATATACAATCATCAGATTCATAATGTAGATATATTCAAAGTAATAAAGGAAAAGTAATATCAATTTAGTGACCCTTCATCATTCCATCAGCTTAAACTAATGTGAATTAACTCTTTACGTATTGTCTGACACTGCAAACCTTTTACATCTACAGTGTTAAGTCCGTAATTCTTTCTGGCCAGGAATCAACAGGAGATTTTCTTTTTTTTTTTTTTAATAATGACAGAAAAATCTGTGTTCTGTCAAATCCAACATAGATTTGACTGAACACTTGAAGAAGATCTATTCAAAGTAAATCACAACACAACACTCTCCAAATATGACAAATATACATAGACCTGCTCAGTCACATTTTGACAATAAGTAAATTTATCCAAAAAAATTTTTCTCTCAGGCACCACTGACGTTGGCACACAACTCTGTGTGTTTCACTATATGGCTGCAGACGTTTTCATTTACATCTGAAGCTGCTTTAGTTCTGATCAGACTTTTCATTAACATTCCTCTGGGCACATCTGATCAAATCCAATCACATACAACCAGCTTTAATCCAAGGTCTGAAAACCCCAAACTCAGGATGCTGTGTCTGGGACACATTTATTCATATTCTTTTGCAGTCTAAACACTAGTCCATCCTGGGACCTATTGAAAACTACCCGCTCAGTTGTGCCCTCGGTAGTGCCAACAGCAGCATATTAATGTGTTTGAAGTGTCTGAAATGCACAGAAGTCCACAAAGCTGTATTACAAGTGCTTCAAACATGTTTGCTGCTGTCTGAATTCACCTGCATGACCCTGCGCCCTCACCACATCCTACCTCTCAGTGTCTAAGCTGAAGTCAAATTATCTGGCATTCTTGTTACCCTGATTATTCTTGAATGGAGAGGTCTGGGGTCACCAGACTTACATTAAAGCTGTCATGGATCAAGATCTCAGTAAAGATTTCATATGTATGACCTTTACCTTCAGGTTAAGGTCAAGTGTCATTTTCTTTTTAGCCCAATATATCTTAAATGGCGAGGCTTGGGGGTCACCATAGTTTAAACCACAGGTGTATGAGAATATCTAGTTTGCATAGTCCTTTAGACAGTTACATACATATTTAAGCACTTGAAGATGAGTGTGCTATGCGAGAGTCTGCAAACATAAGTTGCCATATCAATATATAAAGGTCTACTGATTGATGCATTGAATCAGCTGCAGTGAGTAACAGGCAGAAAATTTCTGACCTTAAAAGTTATTGTCAGTCACCTGTGAGCAGCAGTGAACTAAACTGACAAAGAAACATTAAAAAGCCAGTGTGTCAGACTTGAAATGAATGTACACATTATATGTTTTAGATTATAGGTGATCCAAACCTTCAATTTCTCCCTGCTCCAGAGTGTTGGTGAATGATGATTCTCTGACTGTCAGTGTCAAGACATAGGTCTGTCTTTGTTAGACTACGACTTTCAGTTCCCTTTTGGAACATTACAACCTTGTCCATCAAAATGACAAACAATGAGAGAGTCTAATTTGAAAGTTCCTCACATTACTTCTCACTTGGCTTTGTGTCATGTCTGATCTTTGCGTTACTTCACTTATGTTCAGAAAACATCAGCAGTCCTGAGCCTTTATTTCTTTTGTTCATTTCTTTTCAGGTGTCCATTCTGGTGAAGGAGCGTCTGCATCATCTGAGGTTGCACTTGATATTCTTTCTCCGACTGAGACCACGAAGCAGCACTTGACTCTAACAGGCTCATGTTCTTCGGAGGAAGAAAAACAACCTTTGCAGATTATGTTTGTTTCAAAGTGTTATATGTACTGTGGCATGTTTTTGTTAGAGGGAGCCTAAGGATTTTTTTTCATGAATCTTTATTTAAAAAGATCATTTTAAATGTTCAAATTACCTTTCTTCCTTTGATTTTTCTATGATATTTAGTTGCTTAATGCTTTCTACAGTGGCCATATTGTGCTAAGTTGAGATTTTTCTTACCACACACATTTTGCTTCATGTCTGCTTTTTGTTGTGTAACTATGTGACAAATTTCAGTAACATACCTTTTAACTGAATCTCCTGAAGGATAACTCATAACTTAAGTATGGACTAATCAGAAATCATGATGACGAAGTACTGTATGGCCCATTAAACCCTGTACAGCTCTCACCTTGTTGGCCTCCTGCTCATTTACTCCTGCTGCTGATGTGTGGAGGAGGATTTTTTTTTTTTTTTTGGCATGAGATAGCGTTTACTGTTAAAATCAGACATGCATCTCTTTGTTATGTTTCTGCTCATGCCCACAGAGGGCACTCTGACTCCTGATACGATCCTCCCTCCATCTTCTCTGGAACTGTTGAAGGGTGAGGGAGAGAGGCCGTAGATGATCAGCTCCGACTTGACATTCCTCACTGTGCAAAAATGGGAGGAATATTTTTGGATTTCCGACTTGTGCTTGAGTTTCTTGATCTAAAGGCAGCTCCTCTTGTTATTCCTCCTCGTCAAAAGACCACAGGGAGATGCAGCGGTTTTCTGCAATCTGCAACAGAAATAAAAGGAAATCAGAGGCAGCAAATTGTAGAGGCAAGCGGCAGAGACAACTATTAATTTGGTTTTATGTGCTGCTATCTGCTCGGTGCAAGGTAGCCTCTGTTTTAACTCTCACTCATTGTTATTCCTGCTCTTATTTCTCCATTTACTTCTTCCCTGCATTCTCCTCTGAAGGTTAATTACTTATAGATAGTTAAGGATTACAGATCAACAAAAAGCAGCCCATTGATCTCTTCCCTGCCATGCCCACCTCTGCAATGTCACACTCTTTACACATCAGGACAGAGGCCTGGTGATTATCTGTTCATATCGATTGATTCCTCCTCTGTTTTCTCTTGCTCTTTTTCTCCCAGCCTCCTTTTCCTTACTCTTGTCACTTTCTTCCCTCCTTCCTCCCACCGAAAGCTTGTTATTGAAAATGTGACTTTTCATAGTCTGTGCCACGATTTCGGTTGTTCTTTCTCACCCGTCTAATTTGTTTGTATTTGTTTCTCAGGTCTGTTGAGGGGCAGGCAAGTCAATAGCTCAAGTTAAATAGGCTCTATTGATTGGGAGAGGGATTTAGCTGTTTACTGAGTGTGGAAATGGGTCTGGGCCACAGAAAAATAGCATGTGTGTCTGCATGGAGGAAGTCGATGGTGACAAATGATACTCATTGGGAGACAATGCCCCTAAATGACGGCAGGTGAAGGGCTTGGCTGGCTGAGGCTGTGCTTTGTAGCAGGCCACACTCCATCAGGCTTTAAAGCTTTGTCACACGCTGCCATCCACACCCAGGCACCTTGAGCCAAACATGAGCAATGATTGGATTCAGCGTCACATTCCACATGCGCAGATTCCCCGCTGGGATGCCAAGTCTGTGTTCTTTCATGCAGGTTGGCGCTTCCTCTGTCCTCGAGCTTGTATTTGTCTACAAGAGGCTCCTGCTGGATTTTACCCCACTTATTTGCATCCTCTTCAGCTTTTTATGACCTCTAGAGAGTTTACAAGTGCACTCGTCATGACTGAGTTGTAGTCACACACATTAAAGCCCACTTCTGTGATGCAGGAAAATACATTAATTCTGTAAAAGAATCTAATTTCTTTAAAATTTGTGTCTGCGTTTTTGTTGCCCATATTTGCCGAGCAGACACTCAAATACTTTGGAAAGACTTAAGTGTGACCATCCTCTTGCACTAGTAAATTTCACAAAATTTTGCAAAAACATACTGGCTTCATTGTAATACACATAAGGGAAAAATGGAAGCATTTTGATGGCATAAACATTTAAAGCTACAACAGGAAGAATTTGAAAATACGCACACTGCTTTCTACACTTTCACATCAGCCTCATTTGGCTTGGACTTTTGAACTTAGTAGTTGGTAGTTCGACTCGAGCAAAATTTACAGCTGTGAATCTTATGAAGAGCCCTTTTGTTTGCACTTCATATCTACCGTGACCCAAAAGCACCAAGAAACATTTGAATTTAAAAATTCGCCTCTGATTTTCCAAAACCACATGAAATAGCTGAGATGATGAAGTGTTCTTCAACAAAACTCCAAAATGTCTCAAGTGCCATTCTCCAACACTTGTGTGAAATCTGTGGAATTTCCTTTTAAAAATGTTAGGGGGGGAAAAAAAACAGCAGCCAGAATGCTTGAATGAAAACAATTGTATTTTCTCGGTAACGATCAGATGCACCGGTCGAGAATCTGTTTGTCATTTTGTTTAAAATTTCTAATTCTCAGTTAATTCTCAGTTAAATAATAACATTTTTATGCACTTGTAAGTATTTTATTCCTTTTTGTTATTTCCCACACTGTTTTTTCCTACATTGTTTTGTTCATCCTTGTACATTTGGTTGTTTGTGTTTGTTTTATTATTTTTCTTTACTGTTTATTTGTCGTCCATTTCTGTGGCTCTTTTCTTGAGTTCCGTCCGTTTTCTTGATTTTGTTTTTCATGCACCGGTGGTTCTGTTCATTTTGATGGCTTTTTTCTTGCACATTTTGTGTAACTTTAAGTTGTTCATTTCATTCTTTTCCTTGATTATTTTGTGCATCTTTTTGAACACTATAGAAATGGCATAGGGTTTGTCTGAACATTGTGGGACAAAATGGTAATATAAAGACTAATAAAAATTAACAAAATAATTCAGAAAATTAGTAAAGAAAGAAAACATACTTCCCCTCCTTGAATAGCTACCTTATCGTGGTGGAGGGGAGAGTGATCTGAAGAGCTATATTGTCGGGGGCAATTTGCCTCTAGATGGCAGGTCAGACTGGGAGCGATTCAGAAAACCCTTTTTTGACTATGCCTTCCTGTGGGCCCACCACCTGCACAAAGGGTTGTAAGGGTCTGGTTCTGTGTGGTTTGGGTGGCAGGCAAAGGCACAGGCCTGGGTGGTCCAATTCCCGGTTGCCAAAAATGGCTCCAACTGGAAGAAGGCCCTGGGGCAAGACCCAGGGCACGCTGGAGGGACTACGTCTCTCGGCAGGCCCGGGAACACCTGGGGGTCCACCCAGAGGAGGTGGCTGTGGAGAGGGAGGTCTGGGCTGCTCTGCTTAGGCTGCTGCCCCCGCAACCCTGACCAGGATAAATGGAAGATGATGGATGGAAAACTTAATAAAATCAAGAACATGCGCAAAAACAAACCAAATAACTACTAAAATGAGGAGGGAAATGCGTAAAGTAGAACAAAATGACAAAAATGAAACAAAATAAGCAACAAAATGACAATGTTTTTGTTCAGCTTGATTCATTTTGTTGCTCGTTTTGTTGCTTTATTAATTTTCATTCTTTTTATTCATTATTTTGTGCATCTTTTTAGATAGTGGATGCTATCATCTTCTAAAGCATAGAGTACCATTCTCCTTTGAAGGGAATAGGATTCCTCTGAACATTGTGGGGGACAAAATCTTTTTTTTTTAATAAAAAAATGAACGAAATAATTCAGAATATTAGTAGAAAAAAATAACTAAACATAAAATCAAGAAAGTAAAGAGAATATGTTAACACAAACAGGAAATCTGGACAAAAATGAGCGAAGTTGAACAAATAAAGAAAATGAGCAAAAATACACCAAGTAATCAAAAAAAAAAGTGACAATTAATTTAAAGTGAGCAAAGCAAATTAAGACATTGAAGAAAAAGAAGATAATGGATGAAATATCCAACATGAAACAATTGAAAATTCATACAAAACAGTTTAATGTCTTCTGTGTTTAAATGTAAGATAATTTCTATAAGAATGGTGATTAATCTTATTTTAACAAGGGTAACTTGAAAATCCAGTTTTCCTTTAGGGAGTGTTAGACGAAAATGAAAGCAAGGCGAGAATTAATGTCCAGAAGAAGCTGTGAATAAGGAACACTTCATTTTCTCTTCAGGGATCACAGAGAATGTTGGAAGGACCAGAAATCCTCACTTCAGTTTGATGCTTGCAGAGTCTGATTTAATTAAGGTGTCATGAAAATGTATAGTTCCTGCAGAAGTGCGGCGATCAGGTGTGAAGGAGCTGAGCCCGAGCACAAAGTTACGAGATCTGACTTTGGTGAGAAAGAAGAAAAGAGTCCAGTCCAAGGTCAGGAAATGAGCTGCTGCAGGGTGTCTGCTGGATTCTTCAGAACAGTATGTTTGAACATATGGAGGGGAAGAGGCAGAATAATACTAATAATCCACAAAATGAGCCAGAACTGGACAAAATGAATCCAAGACAGTGAAGAATTCATTCACATAAAAAAACAAAACTTAATAAAACATGGGTCTGAAACTTGTGCCATGGCGGACCAAGACCCTGCAGGTTTTCTGTCCAACCAGTTACTAAAGCAGGTGATTTCACTGACCAGCAATCAGGGGGGAGGAGTTAATCAGTAAAATCACCTGCTTGGAAAGAAACCCTGCAGGGTCTCTGCCCTCCATGGTACAAGTTTGACACCCCTGTCATAGAAGTATAATTTACAAATATGTAATTTAGAGTTACTTTACCATATTAGCCAAATGTACAAACTAGTAGTGCAACCTGGTTTGGTGCCGATTTGCGAAACCCCATATTTAACTAAAAATACACAAAGTCAACCTTTTTAAATTTCTGAAAAATACATAATTTTGAATTTGATGACAGCAACAAGTTTCACAAATTTGAGCCAGGTCATGGTTGCCATTTTGTTTCATCAAGTTTTAACATCACCAGATGCTGCAGTTTTGAAAGTGGATTTTTTTTCCCCCCCCATTCATTCAGCAGCTCAATGGTTCATTGTCTCCTTTGCCTTTTGAGCGTTTCATAATGTGCCAGGCATTTTCAGTAGGTGACGAGTCAGGACTGGAGGCCGGACAGTTTAGTACCAGGACTCTTGCTGTTGCAGCATGTGCACATGGAGGTTTGTCGTTTTATTGCTGAAATAAACAAGGCTTTCCCTGAAAAAGGCATCATCTACTTGGCAGCATATGAATTTCCAAAACCTGTTGTTCAGCATTAATGTTGCCTTCACAGATGTTTACATTGCACATCGTGTCAGGGAAAACCTGGAAAATCATTGACTAATTTTCCAGTCGTGGAAAATGAGTAAATAAGTTGTCCTGGAAATTTATTGTTGCTTACTTTGTTGATTGTTTTATGTTGGTGTTATTTTGCTCATTTTTATTAACTTACCTATTATTTTGACCTCTTTGTCTCATTTTGTTGCCATTTTACTTGATTTTTGTTAACTTGTGTGACTCTTTGTACAATTTTTTTTCTCATTTTGCTGCAAAGGGTGTTGATTTATTGTTATATTTTGGTGTTACTTGGTGCATTTTTGTTAACTTGCTTGATTATTCAGATCATTTTTCTCATTGATTGCTTACTTTATTGTTTTTTTTTTTTTTGTTAAGTTTTGGTGTTATTTTGTTCATTTTTGTTAATTTAATTATTTTGATCATTTCTTCCTGTGGGCCCACCACCGGCAGAAAGGTTCATAATGATCCAGTTCTTTGCAGTTTGGGTGGCAGCCCAAGACGGGGGGCCTGCATGGTCCAATCTGGTTGCCAAAACTAGCTCCAACTGAGAGGAGGCCCTGGGTGCTGGAGTGACTATGTCTCTCAGCTGGCCTGGGAATGCCTCGGGGGACCCCTTGGAGGAGATAGCTGCTGCCCCTGCGACCCTGAGACCCTGACCAGGATAAGCAGAAGATGATGGATGGATGGATGGATTTTGATCATTTTGAAGCAACTTTCCAGATCCTGTACTTTTTTTCTTCCGAAAAAGCACCTAGAGACAAAACTAGCGACTTTCAGTTGGTCTGAGTGTGAGAATGGTGCATCATTAGAATGTATTAGTGTATGGTGTAAGAAGTTGCCTGTCATTGTTACAACTCCTTTTACTAAAGAGCAGGGATATAACACAGACAGTCAGAAGGATGACAAAGACAGGTTATTTTGAGGTTAAGGAAAATGAGACAACTGTCTCGAATTACAAATCATGGCAAAGCTGTCAAAAAATAAGGGATTGGGGAGAAGGGACAAGGGGATGTGTGCCAAATGAGATACAATATTACAACAAAGCAAGGCCTAAACTAGGCATACACCAGTGCTTCTCAAATAGGGGGGGTGCGAGGCTCCGTCAAGGGGGGCGCGTTTGACCTCGGGGAACATGCTTTTTTATTTTTTTATTTTGATTTTTTTTTACTG
>JAQQAE010003118.1:0-20833 GCA_029823295.1 Pseudamia nigra | reverse complement strand
AAGGAGGACATGAAGGTAGTTGGTGTGAGAGAAGAAGATGCAGAGGATAGGGTGAGATGAAGGCAGATGATTCGCTGTGACGACCCCTGAAGGGAACAGCCGAAAGGAAAAGAAGAAGAAGATTTTAAAAATTATTAAGGTTAGAATTATGAAAAGCAATAGTACACTTGTTCTGAATAAGATGAAACATATGAAGTTTGAATGGTTTGGATCTGACAAAAAATGTACAGAAGTGGAAGAAGAAGAACATTAAAGACTCAAGACAACAATAGTGGGATTGCTGCATGACTCAGCAATCCTACTAATATACTGCTGCTGCCAGTTCAAAGTGTATCATTTGTAAAGGCTACCAGACTTGAAGATTTGTATTATTAGTTGGGTTCCTATCCAAAGGCATTGCATTTTTAAGTCGGATGGTCAGAAATTTGATCAAAGGAAATGTGCATGTGTTCATTTCCACCAAGTATCTTTCGCGAATCATGTGAGGTGCTTAACCATGGCAAACAGGGGCGCTAAGTTTAAGTCTGGTACTGCAAACTGATGTGACATCTTTAAAAAAAATGTTTCATTGTGAAAAGAGCTATCTGCTTATCATTATTACACACTCAAAAAAAAATGGAAAGGAGATGGAGGGATTGTGTTGTGTGCTTAGCATAACTATTATCCTAGCTTAGCAGTTTAGCTGCCACAAATGCAAGTGGCTGATGTAATTTCCACATTTTTCGTATTTGTTATTCACTTTGTTTCAAAGTCAAAGTTTCTTTTGTCACTTCTGTCATATGTATAGCACATACAGCGGATCAAAATGACCTTTCTCTAACACCCATAGTGCAGCAAGATACAGAATATATACATTAAACATCAGTGTGGAACTAAGGGCATCAACTGATGCACATTTATTTTTTCAATACAACATACCTTTCCACCTCCTTTAAGGGCCAAAGTTTTTGGTGACAAATTTCAAACTTTTCCATTAATAAATTAGATGTGCATTTTCAAACTGCGCATTGAATTGAAGGGATATTGCCTGTGAATATTTTGTTTTCCGTCTTTTATGTTATTTTCACTCTCTTTTTTGTTTGCATCCTTGTTTTCTCGTATCGTTCCCAGTCTGTTTCCATCTTGCACACCGTTTTCATCCATTTGTAACTTTGACATTGTTTGTGCCTATTTTGTATCATTTTATCTTTTTGTTTTTTTTCTCTGTTGTTGTTGTTGTCTTTTAGCATCTTTAACATCATTTTCAGTCTGTTACTCAGTTCTAATCTGCACATGTGTTAGTTCCTCTGCCTCTTATCCAACGTATACAGCTGCAAATGGCTTTTCATTCAGCTGGCACACTCGTAAAACTTAGGGTATTGGGCAGAAATCAATGCATTTTAATACAAATTTGTATAAATGACCACATTTTGTGGTCAAATTTGACCCACTGACTGTTCTAGAATTCAAGTATTTCAAAAAATACCATTCCTCGTCTTCGCTAAAACCCCTTAGCAGTTCAGGAAGTCTCTCGTGAAGCCAGTTGGTCCTACTCAGTCATCACCTCCGCGCCGCTCTCATGCACTCCCCCAGAAATAAGCGGCATTATGCAGAATCAGGTAACAAGGCCTCGCTTCCCCTCGCCGTGATTTAGCCCAGGAGGAAATTTACAGTGATGGCTCCACTAAAAGGTTGACAGGCGGCGAGGAAGAGTGGATCAACAGGCCACCAGACCTTCACAGGTCACTTCCTGTTCTTTTCATCTGTGTGTTTGCATTATGGGATTTGTTTCCCACCATTCTGCTTGAACTCTGGAATGCCTCACTGAACATGTCTTTGTCAAATGACTCAAATTATAGCTAAAATTTGATCAGACAGGATAAAAAAGGGTATGTTACGCTTCCTATTTCTTCAGTTGGATTTTAAATTCCCACATTCAACTTTGCAGGACTATTGTGTAAATGAATCTGCAAATATACAAAGGTGTTTTGTGGCGAGAGCAAGGGTGTAGACTTAGTTTGAACACTACAAGGGGCAGTGCAACCTAGAATTTTTTACAATTTTGAACAGAAATCACTTCATTTTTTCTGTTCTGGTGAATTGTTAATTCATCACTCTATAACTTGGATGCATAGGTTTATGAAGGGAAAAAATGAACAAAATATCAAGAAAATGAATGAAAATGAGCAAATTATCACAAGAAAATGAATATAAATTCAACATAAATTAAAAGAACAGAATAAATTAAAAAGAAGACATAGAAAACAAAAATAATTAAGAAAATGAATAGAAACAGAAATTAAGATAAAATCTGCAAAAATAACTGAATTGAAAAAAGCAATTAAATTAATTTAGAAAGCAATTAAAATTTATTGAAAATAAACCACAAAATAAACAGAAAGGGACAAAACTGGACACATATAAGACAATATAAGAAAATGAATAAAAAGGAACAAAATATGAACAGAACTGTAGAAGAAACAAAAAAAAGAAGAAAATGAGCATATAAGCAAAAAAAATAAACCACATTCAGGGACAAGGAACAAAATAATCAACAAAATAAAAAAATAACAAGAGATGAAAATAATCCATGAAATGTTTATGGCCACTTAAACCTATTTAATTTCTTTGTTCAGACAAGAAAACGGTGCATACACTTCATCATAATTAATAGAAATAACATGATGAGACTATCAATTAAAAAATCTTTTCAGCGGCAGCAGGACAGGTGATTCTGAACCCGCGTCTGTTCACGATACAAGCCCTAAATGCCGTAAGTCTCATATTCTGTCCTGCTGTGTGCGGTTGAGAGCAGAGCAATCTTCTCAGGTGTGATCACGTCATACGAGCTGCATCCCTGCTGCAGATGCGACGGCAGAAACCGAACCTGACATTGCAGAACTGAGAAGTAATTAAAGGCCGGTGTGGTGCGCTCCTTTGGCTGACACCAAATCAATGCAGTTTTTCCGCGTTATCAATTAAAGACGTGTAATTACAAGCGTGGAGAATTGCCTCTCAACAAACAGTCAAGAAGCAGACGGGCCTTCACCGCCGGCTGCCTCGTGAACCCCTTCCTCGATCTTTGCCATGTTGACCCCATCACTTCCGATGACAACACTGAGCTGCAACAACTGGGTAGCTTCTGGATATTATGGTGCTCATTCCAAACACCTAAGCAATGAAGTAGAGCTGGGAGATAAGCCAAAGATATTCTCACAACAGAAACTTTGACCTGAGTTTATACTGATAATTGTTATGATGAATGTGAAATAATTTAAGTTTAAAGACTAATTTTTGGTGTTGGTGTGAATGAAATGAGGTGATTATTTATGGTTTTAATTTACTGGTAAAAGACACAACAAGACCAACAGACACAGAATACTGAAAATGTGTAGAAAGACAAAGATGAAAAAGAAAAACATCAAAATAAAAATGAATTGAGACACAATAGAACTAAACAGTATAGATCAAAAATCAACCTTTGTGGCTTAGAGGTGAATTAAAGCTGCAGTTAGTGATTTTTTTGAGTCATATTTGCTGGAACTGACTATTTTCTGGTAGTAGGACATTAATACAGTCATTTGAGGGGAAAATGGCTTTTGGTATCATCTACAACCTGCAATATGATTTTCAAAAATCTCAAAAAACCGTGGTGCAGACCTTTATAAGCTTCTGGTCAGAGCCCATGCAAGAAAACGAGCCATGGAGGAGCATTTCTCCATTGCAGGAGACTGTGCAATCATATGTTAATTAATGATTGTTGGTCTTGCTCAGCCCCTCTTTGAATCGCCACCTTATTGTGATGAAGGAGTTTGTGTGCCTGAGTGATCCTAGGAGCTATGTTGTCGGGGGCAATTCGCCCCTGGTAGGGTCTCCCAAGGCAAATTGGTTCTAGGTGACAGGTCAGACTAAGAGCGAGTCAGAAGACCCTTATGACTATGCCTTCCTGTGGGTCCACCACCTGCAGGAGGGATTGTAAGGGTTCTATGCTGTTTGGTTTGGGTGGCAGCCGAAGACAAGGCCCAGGGTGGTCCAATCTCCGATTGGAGACCCTGGGGCAGACTCAGGACACACTTGAGGAACTATGTCTCTTGGCTGGCCTAGGAATGGCTGGGGCTCCCCCTGGAGGAGCTGGAGGAGGTGCCTAGGGAGAGACAAGTCTGGGCTTCTCTGCTTTTTAGGCTGCTGCCCTTGCAACCCTGACCAGGACAAGCGGAAGATGATGGATGGATGGATGGATGGTCTTGTTCAGATGTTTGCATTCGTGATGCCTGTGCTCAACTGATTGTAGTCATACACTGAATGGTGCATGCACATTGACGAGGTAACTCCTCTCCAGGAAGGAGGAGGAAGTCAAGAGAAATAGGACCAAAGGATGACAGCTATACATAGGTGTTCACATTTTTTGGATAAGACCTAAATTTTTGTCCAGTTGCCATCTGCAGTATAAAATGCAAAAGTGTCAAAAACAGCAGTACCTTCAGTGCCTACTGGGGGTTAGCTGCGAAAGTGAGTCAATCCCCATGGAGTCACATGTTGAAGTGTCCAAATTGAGAGTGCAAATAAACATGTTTACAGGCTGGTACAAACAATGTTTTTGGCCTCTACAATTTATTTCCACCTCTGTGAACACTGTAGGAGTAAATTTGTACATAACCCATCTGTTTGGATGATCCCAACATGAATATTTGCACATAATTAAGGGAATCAGCACTTTGATTGACAGATGTGTCAAACCAAATGTCTTCACCATTTTATTTAATCCACCTCAGCTTCATTCATCCTCCACATTTCATTTTACTTTTTCTTTCAGAGTGATGGGCAGAAGTTCCAACATGGCAGCGCCCGCAGACTCCTTGTGTTCGCTTCCAAATGGTTTCTCAGGGAAGCTATGGGTGATGTCATTGAGGGTTTGTCCTTCATTTATGTAAAGTGATGCAAAATGACAAGACTGAACTAAAAGATGCAAAAGGATGAAAAAGATGACAAAGGATACAAAGGGAGGAGAATGACTTGATTTAAAAACGAAGCAAAAAATGTTAAAGACAAAAATAGGAGATGCAAAAAATATTAAAAAAGAAAAAAATGGCACACGTGCAAAAGCAGACAAAGACATTTCCTCTCTGATTTATTCTTATACAGCGTTACTGTATTTTGTTTGATTGCCCACCATCACAAGTTACCCACCCCTCTGAAGTCTTGTATTTATAGACGCTGACCGCATCACCCATCTAAAAAGCTGACTGGATGGAGATATGAAAGTAGTCGGTAATCGTGGCACATTCAAGTACACTGGTTCAAACACTTTACATAGACAAGCACATGAGGCCATGCAGCCAATATCCTCTGTTCTATTTTAATATTTATTTATTTATTCAGCAGATTATAAATCAAATGAACAAAATGATTCCGTAAATCACCATTGTTGAATATTGCGATTTATCTTTTATTTATCGCCCACACCTGCATTAAACTCCGTGTACCGTGTAGTATTGAAGTTCTGTAGACTTGGTACTGAGCCAAAGTGCAAAATGTATGACTGGAGAGCCCTGCTCCCAGTTGAAGACAGCTGGGTTGGAACCATTAGCCGGTACAAGCAGACAACCTGGTTGCTGAGCGCCGACACTCTTGGTGAATGAAAAACAGGGCTTTACGCTACTCCCACCTCTCCTCTTCCCCCATCCCTAACATCCATGCCCTCCACCCTGCGGCCTCCCATCAGCACCTGTGAAAATGGATTTGAAATGAGGGCACCTCCCCCACCCCCACCCCCGTCTCCCAAATGAGCAGATGGAGGCTTCCACAACGATTATCACCACATTACCTGGGAGTCTGTTGACGAACAGGAACAATACAGGCGGCGCTAATAAAACCCCAATCAAACGTGACACTGCGGCTAATGTCGCTCACTTCTCCGTCCCTACAAGGCACAAGTTGTCGTGGCGATTTGTTTTCATCAAGGTCCCTAACTCCAGCTGCATTTTCTACGAGCAGGAGGAGACGTGGTGGAATGATTCCTCCCATAGGCCTCAGTCTTGGCTTTCCTGGTAAACATTAAAGCATCCCTGTCTGCAGAAATTATGCACATGTGTAACTAAATAGTAACTGCAAATATGTTCTCAGTCCAGACTATGTTTTATATCAACAACATAAAAGCATGTATCCTGTTCATCAAGGTAAACTGTCTACAGTAAACGTGTTTTGCTCTGCCAAAATATTTGCCAACTCAATTTACACAATCAGCTGCTTTTGCTGACAACATTATTAATATGTTTATGCTTACTGAAGACTCTGGGAGAAAGATGCAGGCTGGTTTAATAAAAAGGTTCCTAATCCTAACCCAACTGAACTTATTTTGGATCAGAGTCAGCATTATTGTCCTTATACAGAGTACAAATCAGAGACACTCCAGACTAATGTCAGCTTTCCATTACACTGTTTTAGCTCTACTTGCCTCTGCTCTACTCAACTCTACTCTACTGGACTCTGTTTCCATCGTTTTCCATAACAACTTGGGAGGAGTCTTTATAAGGCCACATACACGGTGGGATTTTGGGAACGTGAAAACATGAAGGTATAGTACACTCTGTAACTGTTTCAGCTGCAACGAATGCAGCACTGTGTGTTCCAATGTCCACAAGCAATTGAGATATAGTACACTGTACAAGTGATTCGACATCACAATACTTATTATTCAATCAACACTGGGACCTAATACTCTGTTTTTTCCACCTCTGTGAGTTTCACGTCTTCTGCATCTGCTCTCTCTGTCACACAGACAGATGCATGCAGACATGGGCTCTACATTATTATGCCTATTCCTGGCCGTTTGCGTGGAAATGCTTAAACTTTTAGTCAAATCTAATTGTTGCTGTCTTCACTGACTTCACTCGCTATTTCTGGCTGATACTTTCACCTTTTGATGTCTCAGGATATTTGCTGTCAGTGTCAAATACTGCTGCATGTGGAGTGAATGGCAAACTACCTACCATGGACTTATTATGAGTATGGTACATGCACATACTGTTACAAAATATTGAGTCCTATGAAAAATGTCATGAGTCAGAATCTAGATGACTTCATTTACTACATATTCATCAAAAATCACCTCAACACCCCCCCCCCACACACACACACGTAAGTACATGAATGAGTCTTGAAGTGCAAAACATTTTAGAAGCTGCTCAAAAGTTTCCAGATGGTTTAATATTTTCATATTCAATTTACTGATCCTGTGCTTGAATCACCACCTTATTCTGGGTGGGTTTGTGTGCCTGAGTGATCCTAGGAGTTATGTTGTTGGGGACAATTTACCCCTGATAGGGTCTCCAAACGCACATTGGTCCTTGGTGACAGGTGTGGGCCCACCACCTGCAGGAAGGGTCATAAGGGTCCGGTGTTGTGTGGTTTGGGTGTCAGCTGAAGACAGGGGCCTGGGTGGTCCAATCCCTGGTTGCCAGAATTAGCTCCAACTGGAAGGAGGCCCTGGGGGAGACCCAGGACATGCTGGAGGGATTATGTCTTTCGGCTGGCTTGGGGGACCCCCCGGAGGAGCTGGAGGAGGTGGCTGAGGAGAGGGAAATCTGGGCTCCTCTGCTTAGGCTGCTGCTCCTGTGATCATGACCAGGATAAGCAGAAGATGATGGACGGATGAATTTGCTGATTGGTTTTATGTCATCAACATTCAGACAAAAACTGCAATTTAATGTATTTTTATTAACGTTCAATTTGAATTCAATGAATGAACTTAGAACTTAGAGTAGTCTTCATGAAATTGCAGGTTTTTCTCATGAAGTGGGTTTTTTCAGGGTGGAACAGGGTAGAAGTCAGACCAACATCATGTGTTGAAACTCATTCAGTGAAGGGCTGCAACGCCATAAGACTTAGATGTATGTGCTTCAGAGAGTTATATAAGCATGTGTGTTTGCGAATGTCTATCGATATTTGTCTTGTACATTACACTGCCGTTGGATGGAGTGAAAGTTTTTTAAAGATGATTCAATGACCTCACATTATGTCATATAAACTTTGCTGTGTGATTTTCTCTGATAAGATTTTGTTTCAAATGACTTTTTTCTCTTGTAAGTGTAATTTATGGTCTAATAAATCATATTGTGGTGCTTTGATATCTGCTGTTTCTCTCGTACACAGCAGTATATCTCGTCCCATCTTCACACTTCTTTTCCTGTCTCTTCTTTTGTTTTATTGTTAGCGCTCAAATTTCTCCCTCTGGGAGTCTAGCACTCTCACTCTGTCTCCCTCCTACCTCCTTCACTTAACCCTAAAAAAAGCCCAACTGTAACAACAGTGGTCTCCAAACAACCCAGGGATTCCAGACGACTGACCTCAGCGCTGTGTGTCCACCACTGAGATACAAATATTTACCCCTATCGCATTCAGCTCAGCAGTGAGGGCCTCCCCACCATGAGAAACCCTCCACTGATGGGCCTTTGCTTGACTCCAGTGGCCCCAGAAAACAAAACTAACCTGAATACACACATCAATGCTCAGCAAAAAAAGTGCAAAGTGATATGACGAAAGCTCATGGTTTGCCATAATGCTTCAAAGAGATGGAAACTATTTCATATGAAAGGGTTTAACTGTCGCTGGGTTTTGTTCCAAAGTGAGGCTGAGATGGATTACAAGGTCAACATGTGAACTGGTTCAGCACTGGCACTCATGGTGGTACTGCAGTGTATTATTTTACCAGTCGGCCTGTGGTATATGACTTCCTGGTGACCATAAAAATTTGATTTTGGATGAAAGCAGACAAAATTTGAGCTGGCTTTCAGAGCCTGGGCAAATACCTGACAGTTGACATTTTCAGCATTTTTTTTTTCTTTTCTAAACCAAAACCTACTGTATGGATTAAATATTTTTGTGTTGTTCCTCTAAGTGCAGTAAGACAATATGGCCCTTAAAAGGGGAAAGATATTCCATCATTATTAGTGGTATTGCTGAGTCATGCAGCAATACCACTGTTGTTGTCTTCAGTCTTTATTCCCTGTTATACTTCCACTTCTACACGTTTGTTGTCGTTTAACTGATCCTACATTTTTGTCCTATTCAAACCATTCAAGCTTCACATTGTTCATCTTGTTCAGAACATTTCTGTTATTAATTTTCATAATTCTAACCTTTTTCATTTTTAAAATATTAAGCTTTTTTGACATTTTTTTTTCCTCATAGGAAATTAATGGAGAATGCTAACGGAATGTATGGTTACCATGGCAATGACAGTGCTTTGATCCTTTGAATACTACACTGAATCTCTTCAGAGATTGCACATTTTCTAGTTAATTACTGTATGTGTTTCATAGTTAGGTGAGTGCAATTCACTTTGTGTCCAGTTTACTCCAGTGTCATCCACTTGTGTCAATGCTGGGGAGTACTGGAGGCAATATTCCTACATATTGTTATTAAGCTGGGGAAGTTTAACCTTAACCCTGGTGTCATAGTCTGAGTCAGGAAATGACAAACCTTCCTGATTTTGGATCCGTGCTTAACGGTGTCGCATCTAGAACTGGTGTACGTTGATGTTGAAGATGCAGACATAGTGGCTGAACTCAGTGCTCTAGGTGTGAGAATGTGTTGTATGAAAACAGATTTTCTAAATCTGGATCAAAGTGACCATTTGTAATGTGAAAATACTTGGTATTTCTCAAAGTGCTGCAGCCGACGTGGGCTGCAGTCTTCGTGGTCTGCGAAGACTACAAATAATGGTCATTAAATGGGACAGTCTAAGCCACGGAGGCTGGTCAATTTGCATAAGTCAACATAGCTGTTCCTATCCTTGCTTAATGACATGGACACCTGTTGTCAACCAGCTGCTGCTTAGAGATGGAGCATTTTTCACTCACGTCTGTGGTTATTTAGCTTTTTAACTTAATTCATGAATTGTAAATGCTCTATCTTATTTAATTGTGTATTCCTCATAGCTCACTGATTCAGCAGTACTACCATCTGTCATGTACGCAATGCATTATGGACATGGGGGGCCACGAAGGATCCATCGGTTGTAGTCTTCATTATCTGGCCTACGAAGGCTGCATTTGTTGGATGCATTTGAAGGAGCCATCGAAATGGGACAGTCTTCACAATCAGCTATGACGTCAACGGCCGACAAATGCAGCCCACAAAGACTGCAGCCCTTGAATTGAGAGACAGCAACTGTGTGGGATAATTTAAATTGTTCTGTCCAGCCACAGGAAGTGTTGTTTGGTGGACAACAGAAGCCGCTGCTCATTGTTTGCCACATTTGTTCATTTTCTTTACAGCCCCAGTTCCAAAAAAGTTGGGATGCAAGCCAAATGTAAAGAAAAGTAGCATGCAATAGAGAATCCTGCCTGTGTCTGGAAGAGTTCCTGAGCCCATGCAGTGATTTCCAGTAAAGAATCACATCTCTGTTTAATGCAGTGCCATCTGAGGCCCCGAAGATCACAAATATCCAGTTTGGACCTTTGACTTTCTTCCTGATTGTCTCAATATTTTGATAATATACACTGTAGAATGTGCAATGTTCTGCAGTTTTTAGACACTTTGTTTCTGATTAGTGCACATCAGCCTGATACCAGTTAACCTCATTAGTTTTCAAATGCTCTTCCAGGATTTTCAGATGCTGCCATCAAAGTCAAAATGAGCTCATTTTTTCCATTAAATTGTAAAAGACTCATTTTCAACATCCAATATGATTTTGTAAATTATTGCATTCTGTTTTTATTTACATTTTTTTTACACCCAACCTTTACTGCAATTGGGCTTGTACTATTTTCCTCATTTGTTGACCATTTTTGCTCATTTTCTAGATTTTTTTTTCTTTTCAGGGAATTACCACTACAGCCAATGCTGGACCTTGATCAATGTTGTAAAGTTTTTGGCTGGATGACCTGGGCGATTCTTTCTTGTCCACTTTAAGGCTCAACCCACTGATTTTTACATAGATAATAAAGATCCTATTCATCATGAAGGAATGGTTTCATAATTATAGCTCTGGAATCAACCTGAACTTCGCAGTCTGTAAACACACGTAGAAGTTCACAAACTGTTCACTTAAATCATAATGGACAAATAACGTAATGCAGCTCTTGATGCACATTGTAGTGCTTTAAATGTTGCACTGATGATTGAGTTTTTATTGCTGTGTAACAAGGTATTGACTCCCTGTCTGCTCTTATCAGCGTATGTTTCCCAGGCGGTGAATAAACTGTGATTGTATGTGTTTTATTACATGCCTCTCTGCAAACTTTGATTTTTTTTTTCTTTGCTTTCTTTCTCTTTACTAGGACAGATGTACAATCGACATTGCTTGTGGTGCTAAAGAAAGCTGTGGAACATTAGATTTCTCAGAATGGGATAAATCACAGTGTTCTGTAAAAACACCACTAAGGGTCTGAATACACAATATATTCCTTTTCAAAGCACCCAATGCAGTAGTTTGTGTTTGACACTGATCAAGCATAATCATCAGGCGATCTGGGCTTGTGTGAGAGAAAGGAGAAAACACACACACACACACACAGATAGACACAAAGCATCTCCCCCTCTACCCCGCTATCTTCCTAGTGCAAGTCAAGCTAACCACTCCAGGGAGCTGGAGACTCAATTAATGACATACATACAGCACTTGCAAGATGTCAGGAAGAAAGAAACACACACAACTGCACATATGCACATTAAAGGCCCCTCTATATGTCTGATGTACTGTGTGCATGTGTGCAGCTTGTATGCTATGCATACAGTAGGCTACTGTATGTAGGCTAAGGCCAGCCTCTGGGAATTACACTGTGTTCTCTGCATCATCTGCCTTGGAGCTGTAGCATTTGCAATGGAACCTGGTGTTGATACTGCAGGTTCAATCTAGCCCCAGTTTTTTCAAACAGGATAAAAGCTATACAAAGTCTCAGGAGTGTCTCTTATTTATACACACATTGCAAATTTACTAAGGTTTAAACTGTGTATTTTGCTGCCAATTTTTGTTTATTTCTGTGCACTCTGTGGTTTGCTTTGTGCGCTTTTCTGCATTTTGTCCCCACTTTTGTGCAGTTTGTTGCTTGTTTTGCTCATGTGGTTGATGGTTTTAAGTATTACTTTGCATAGACATACAGTGTTTTCTTTAGCAGTTTGGAGCTGAGTGGAACTGGTTTTCAATCAAACACAGTCACACAATATTGCATTTAACCCAACATTGGGAAACAAAACAATAAGAAAACTCCACATTTCTTAAGTATTTGTTTGACACTACTTTTGTGCAGTTTATTGCTTGAATTTACATGTGACTTTACTCAAAGTGCTACTGTACAATAAATTTACCCCCACATCTGCTTTTCAAATACGCACAAAAAAAAAAAAAAATTACTCCACAATATTTATCACTAGGATGTATATTGCAGAATTATTCTGGTTTATGGTGTCCAATGTGTTGCTTCTTTTGTGTATTTTGATGCTTTTGTTCATTTTGTTTGCATTTTATGGCTTATTGTGTTCCAGTCTCTTCCATTGCTTGCCATGTGCAGTTTTGTGCAGTTTGTGACTAATTGTGTGCACTTTCAATTTTCCACAACAGTGCAAATACTTTTACCATGTGTAAGTCATTGCAGTGTATTTATTCTGCATGTCAAAGAAAGGGTAAAGGGGGTAAATTATTTCGGATTTTGTCCTGATTCTCTGAATCTTTTGATGATATTGCACACTGTAGCGACTGGGATCTTACAACTCTTCAAAATTTTACATTTAGGAACATTTTTCCAAAGTTTCTAGACAGTTTTTGTTGATGCCATCAAATTCAAAATAAAAAAAATTAAAAATGGGTGTATGAGATTTGCAAATCATTGTATTCCGTTTTCCCAGCTGTTTTGGAATTAGGGTTGTATTTCAGCAAGATTAAAACCTTATGCATTCTGTCTTTTGGACATCTTAATTTCTTTTTGAAAGTGAGCTCCTCATTTTACACCTCATGCTCATTCATATACAAAGACCTCCCTCGCCTCTTCATTCTGGTTCAGGCACGATCAGCTGCTACTGAACACTCACCTCCCTCAGCCCTTGGAAGAGGATGGTGGCTGCTCTCGGATCCCGGAGTCAGAGGTCATTCCTGTTCTCCTGGTGAAAGGTGAGAGAACCAGCACACGGGTCAGTGCTGCTGAAATCTCATTTAGGAGATTGACCCCCGGGAGACGTCCAGAGTCGACGCGGTTTGTCAAATATGTCGTCACATAGGGATGATGTATAGGTCTGGGCTGAGTGAGGAGCCCCGACGCAACACACATACGCTCACACGCTCACACCTAGGTTGCCAGGCGCTGATGCACAGGCCTTCAGAGCATGGCAGTGTGGTAACGCGGCTTTCATCAGATAAAATGAAACTTTCAACAAGCCTTGAGTGGAAACGGCTGCAAACAATAACAGAGCAAAGAAAACAATTGTATAGATAAGAATGAAGCAAAAAAAAAAAGGTCAGAATCATATACAGCGGATAATTTCAACACTGAGGAGGTTAAGTAGAAATGTATAGGTCACAGAATGAAAAGGTCGGGGTTGTGGTAGAGCATCAGAAGAGCTTATTACCAGCTGATTCAATAGGGACAAGGAGGATGCATCCATTCCGACAACATAAACTGTCTGAATATCTGAGTTCAGGCATGTTCCAGGTAGAACTGAGTAATAAATGGATAATTATTCATATATATGTATCCATTTTATATCATCACATGTCATGATGATATGTTGAGATACATATTTCCTTCCTTAAATGATAAAAACTCAGATTTTCCTCATGTATACATGTGTTAATGACAATGGTTTCTTCTTCTTTTAGTCTGTAATTTACAGTATTAAATGTTATTGTGATTCTTGATGTAGGCTTATTTTGAGGGAGTTAAGGGCTAGATCATGTGACCCTGATCTCTCTTTTACTTCTGCTGATTAGTCCTAGGCTGCTGGGGGATCGAGCTTCCCTCTCTTTATTTCCCTCCCTGCCCAGATCTCCGTTGCATCTGTATTACATTCCTAACTTTGTGTCTTCCTTGTAGTTCTGTGTTCTCTCTCTTGCTATCCTTCATTCAGGTCTCTAGATGTTCTTGATGTGTGGTTGCTGGTCATTGACCGGTACAGTGTCTGTGTTGTTGTTTGTTGTTCTATCTCTACTCTTGCTTTTTGTCTCTCTTCTGTCCACTAACCCCAACCAGTCAAGGCAGATGGCCGCCTACAAAGATCCCTGTTTCTGCTGGAGGTTTCCCTCCCCCATCACCCTTGGTTTGCTCATGAACTGTTGGGATTAAGGCCCATTTACAGTATGCGCCACACTAAGTTCGCATACACGTACAGAGGAAGCGTTCCGTCTGGTATCTGCATACATTACCTACCAAGTTTGGTATGTTTTCAAGGAGCTTATGGATGCTTACCTCAATGTAGAAATTGGAGCAGTACCACTGGAAACCGTGGAGGCAGTGTTGCGCAGTATAGCCCATGTGGCCAAAGCAGAAGAAGAAGAAAAAGAACAGAAGGCAGCATAAATACCGAAAGACGAATAGAAGTCACTCAACTTTTTGAGAAGAGGCTGTGCCATATAGACTGCATATGTTAGTGTCATCCTGGATGACATCTTGGAGCCAAAAACAGGATACAACCACATTTGGACAAATGGCGGTGGTGCAACTGGAGCGTAGGGAAAGCTAACTAACTGCTAGCCTATGGACGAGCCAAAACTTCACCAAGCGGTGCTAGACAAAGTTTTACAGCATTATATTAGCAAATATTACAGAATTCAGGTAAAACTACGTCCATATTGAATAAATAGAAGATACAAAGGTCCGACTTGGTCCGACTCCACCAGCGAGACGAGATACCATAGCGACATGTCAATCAAACCCCATCACAGCAGTTATTTGCCAGATTATTTGCCGTAATATATTAATAATGGAGCTAAAAGTAAAAATAGACTAGATCATGAGGGTCCAAATAAAATGTTAGAGACCATAATGATCTTCGCTTTGTATTTTCAGAGAGACATCCAATGTAACTCCACATTAGAGGACGGAGCAGTCTGAACTCCACACTGTCCTCTAGTGGCTGTACAGTGTTGTGTACAGTACATCCACACTGACATAAAGTATGCATTGGAGTATGAAGGCCAGCAACATTTGACAATGTTTGATACACAACACGTGAGCCATAAATGGGCCTTTACTGTCCGTACAGTCATGAGGTTTTGGCCTTAAACGCCTAAAGATAATGTAGAACTATGATTGGTGCAATACAAATACAGTTGAAATGAATTGAATTACATATCTTGTTTTTGCAGTGTATTCAGTTGAATATAGGTTGAAAAGAACTTGCAAATCATTGTATTCTGTTTTTATTTACATGATGTCCCAGCTTCTTTGGAATTGGGGTTTGTATTGTACTTTTGTAGGCTAGCATAAATGACTTAAATAAAATAGATAGGAAAATGCACCTACTAATGCATCAAAGCTAAAGTTGAAATCAAAACGAGGGAGCATTTTCTCTCATGTGTTAGAACAGATCACTCTGAGTTCTCTTGATGTTTTGTTTGTTGTTTGTTGTTTATTTCCTTTCCCGTGTCTTGCCTTCTGTCAGTCTCATGCATCGGGGCCACCACATGTTACATGCCATTTGTGTTACTCTCCTGAATGATTGTGAGTATAGATGTTGCGACGAACAGAAGGGAACAAAGACAACAAGATAAAGCCCTCATTGATCTGCGTATTGAGAACATCTGCCTGGAACCTGAGGGGGGCTTGGAGATGCTGCACCAAGTTTGATGAACACCAACAGCACAGCACATGCAGGTAGAGTTCAACTATCAGTATCCTTATTTAGAATGTATTAAAATCAAAAATCATTTGAAGTGTAACTAGTAAAGGTGCATCTGTGAGACTGTTTATGCACCTCCTCACTCCTTAGATGCAGGTGGCAGAATTGGTGGATCATCCATCAAGTGTCACCTTCATCAGGGAACAACCAAACTGTACAAAGTGTTATTCATCTGCCAAAAAAGGGCAGATATTAATTTCGCAATTGCACATAGTACCAGGTTACATGAAACTTGCCATAGTTATTGACCATCCTGTCAACTTCAGAGACAAGTGGCATCACTGGTATTCAGCTGACTACATTTTTTTCAGCTGATATCTTACCATCATAGGTGATCGAACAACCTCTGAGCTTCATTATTGCCCCTTTCACTGTATATTTTAACTCATTATGGCAAAAAAATGCTCAGGTATGATTTCTTTAATTCACTATGGCTCCATTCCATGTTGCTGCATCACTCCCAGCGTATTGGTTTGTTCATCTTGGCTCCCTGGCATGTCCGTCCGACACAGCCATAACCGATCCCTTGTTAATGTAAAAATTAGATGTGTTTTTTTAGGTGAGACAAGTCAAATGTGTTTCAAATGCTCCATGACATCCTGCTGGCATATTGAAGGAAGCAAAAATTAGTCGTTTGAAAAGCTGAAAATCTGCAGTGTGTCAACGATAGCTGGATATAAACTGATTTGGGCAAATTTCTCTGCAGGCTTTCAAGCTGTCTGTTTGACATACTACATCCTACAATGCATTACAATCAGCTCTTTTTCTTCTTTTTAGTGTAACATCGAGGCTCAACCAGTGAGTCTTATAGGACGTGGTACCAAGGTGAAAGGATGCCATCAGCTACTTTCAGTGGATTCAGAAAATAAGTTGTAATTGTCACTCTTATATTGTTTGATTTGGGAAAAAAAATGCACAAAGTCTATGTAAACCACCATAGTTTTAGGCAGTACTTCCCTTTTAGCATTAGTGACTAAATCTTCCATAATCAGCACCTTGTCATTCAGTTTGTTCAGAGAATAAACAAAAACACCACTTCTAGGTTACAGAAAATCTACTGTGTGACACAGACAAGGATTTCAGGTTAGATCAGATATGTCTCTACTTCTCTAATATGTGATTCAACAAATTCCCATGGACATTACTCTGAAATCTGTCATCATCTACAGTATCTTTATATCCACTGCCACTGAGCTGACAGGTACCAACTTAAATAGCCTAGAACGCATTTACAAACAGAGATCCCTCAGCCAAGCCAACAAAGTTTTAGCTGACTGAAAACATTCACTTCCTCCTGCTTTTGAACTGCTACCATCAGGTGGTAGGTTTTGTTTTCCAGCCCTTTCAAAAATAGGACAAGACAGTCATTTATCCCACAAGCCATCAGCTACTTAAACAAGCACCTGAAATGAAGGGTTAGGTCTTAAATTCTGCAGCTCTCTGCTCAGGGCGTCTGAACAGGAAGTATAACTTTTACTGTACTTATAAATTATTTTATTTCAGCAGGACTATGTATGTATTGTTTATCCCCCTGTATCTTAATGGTCTCATGCATTACTGACCTCTATGTATTGATGCCATGTGTTGAAATTGGTGTTTTAAGTGTCAAGTTTGTCTGTCAGTGTCCTTGTGCATGTATATTTATGGTTGTATAGTTAAGCCAACTGAGATGTGCACCCACTGACAAAGAATTTCCCTATGGGGACATTAAGGTGTCTTATCGTAACTCTTAATTTAGTCTTTTGAGTTGAATAAGTGGAGAAAATCTGATGCTTTTCTCCCCTGATTTTGGTTAATTCACCTTATAGCACAATGATATTCTACAACTATTGTGCGATTCCCTCATTTTAACTCGCTTAGAGTAAATACAAGGTAGCTGAACAC
Organism: Pseudamia nigra; assembly: GCA_029823295.1. Taxonomy (NCBI): domain Eukaryota; kingdom Metazoa; phylum Chordata; class Actinopteri; order Kurtiformes; family Apogonidae; genus Pseudamia; species Pseudamia nigra. The sequence continues at coordinate 3,139 of JAQQAE010003118.1, read as the reverse complement.
GCATTGTCAGCTTACTAGTTGTAGAATATGGTTATACAGAATAAGGTATTATTGTGTGCTTTATAATAACAAGCCAGTAAGCTGTGAATGTATTCTGATCAGCAGCTCGTTCGTGGTGAAAATGTACCTTAACATAATACCAAAGATTCACAAAAGAGTCAAAAATAGCTCAAAAGTAAAACATTAAAGGTGCTGTTGACAATTCTGCAAATTAACTCTTAGCCGGAGGATTGTCTCTGTCCACTCGAGGTCAATAGACAGGTGACCTATGAGTTAAACGGCTTCCAGCCTAATACACAGCCTGGCCAAAAAAAAGGTCACCACCTGGATTTAACTAAGCAAATAGGTACAGGCCTCCCATTGGATAATTTCTGCATGGGTGATTATGTTTCAGCTGGCAACAAGTGATATAAGGAGAGTGGGGAACCATCATCTTCGAAGAAAAAAAAATCTTGAATGATCATGACCGGTAATCACTTACTGTATTTTCCTGATTAAAAGTTGCAGTTTTTTGCATAATCTGGCGAGTGGAGAGACAAATACATCGAAGCGATTTGTATTTTGAATAAATTCGACGATAGAGTGATAAACACACTGACAGCCGCTAAAGGAGGTGAGCCGTGAGCTGTCCCTTCTGCGGCCGCGCGCCTGACACGCATTCCCCGAACAGATGTGACCTGTTCTGCAGAGCGACTAATACACGTGTTTTTCTTCTTCATTATGCATTTTTTGGCTCGTGCGACTAACATAACGGAGCGACATATCACCCGGAAAATACAGTAAATGTGTGGTGAAATCAAATTGTAAAAAAAAAAAAAAAACAGTAGAACTCAGGACTATGTTTAATAGTGAAAGTAAAAGGATTTCAATGCACACAATGCAAAGGCAGCTTAAGGGATTGGGACTAAATAGTTGTGTAGCCTCAAGAAAACCACTCATCAGTGAGGCTAATCAGAAAAAAAGGCTTCAGTTTGCTTGGGAGCATAATATTTTGTCGGCCTGCCTTTAGCTTTGATTACGACACACATTTGCTGTGGCATTGATTCAATAAATTTCTGCAATGTCTCAACATTTATTTACGTCCAGAGTTACATTCATTTTTTGTCAAGATCTTGAATTGATGATGGGAAAGTCGGACACTGTGCAAAGTCTTCTCCAGCACATGAAAAGAAATGCTTTTAAATACAGTACGTAAGTTGTATTTGAGACTTTAGAAATAAATAATAAAATATAAATAAATAAAAATAATGTATTTTTTCATTTTCAGTGGAAATCTGACCTAAATTAATGTAAAAAGAATAGGTGTAATGAGCAGGGGCTTCACCTGACACCTTTCCAGCTAAAATTATAATTTTGTCTTGTACTGTGAAAGAATTGACTGTTACTGACTTGATCGAAATAAACTAAACTAAAATGTAGAATTTTTCTGGCTCATGGGGGTGGGACTATTGCACTTTAGCTTGATTATAATTGGCTCTGACTTGTGATTTCGTCAATCAGAAATTCAAAATGTCTATTTTTCTTGTTGTCAATCTTGTGTGGATTTCTCAGGACTGGCAGCACTGAGTAACTTCATATTTTACAGTTTTAATTTTACACCACAGACTTTACACATGGAAGCCTCAAAGCTCAAAAATGATGGATGTCCTCAGTTGGAGATCTTTAAATTATACACCATAGAGCTACACATGATGAAAAATGAAAAATTAACAACATAGTCAACAGGATTTGCAAAAATGAACAAAAAGCAAAAATGGACAAAATATTGAAGAACTGAACAAACAAAATAAAAATAAGCAAACAAAATAATCCACAAAATGAAGAACATAAGTACAAAACATGTTCCCCTGCTGTTTCTACGCAGATTAATGGTGATGATGATTTTTGCAATTGTAACTGTGATATACAGTGTATGTATACATGTATTATTTATTACATATTAATTATGACAGTTCTCCTGTAAAGCTGCCAGAATTATTGTCAGTTAATAAATTATTTCACAAGTATTTTTATAATTAACTGGAATTGCACTGACAGACATGTGGATCTGTACTGACCCACTTGTGTTCTAATTTGCTGGCAAAGTCGCCCTATGCCAAAACTGATGTTGAACTTCTACAACCCTGTAATGCTGACCTTTGACCTTCTGTCTCCAAAAGCCCTGTCACAGGTGGTAGCCCCAAGGTGAACATAGCTGTGTTTGTTTTCAGGCTAGAGCACAGACAGAAGGATGGACAGGCAGATGGACATACAACACCGTTCGTCCTACACACGCTGTGAATCTCGACATGGGTAATAATCAATTTGTTAAGTTTTATCTGTCAAACCTAGTACCTTTTCAATAAAAAAAGTCTAAATTCCACCTTCTTAATATGAACATATCCTGGTTTCTTTCCATCCTTCCACTGACCTTCAAAAACAGTACATTCAGAATTCAGCTGCCAGGCTGCGCACCAGAAACCACACCACTACCATCTTTCAGCATCTACATCTACAGTTCAGGGTTCTTCTCATAACCTACAAAGTCGTTAATAACCTCACTCCTCCATACTTTACCGACATCCAGTGTCACTTCCCAATTCGCCTTCTCAGATCATCTGATGCCAACCCTCAGAGCCCCATCACCAAAACCAAACACAGCTCTATGGGAGTCTTTGCCACAGCTGTCCCAACATTCTGGAACACCCTCCCTCCAAAAGGTCCACAACACAGACTCACTGAATTCAAAACTCAACTCAAAACCCACCCGTTCAAGAAAGCTCACAGGGCCCATTTCTTCTTGTTTTGTTTTCTATTCTGTACTTTTGTGAAGCGTCTTTCGGTACTTAAAAAAGTCTTCATCATCATCTTCTTCTTAGTACCAGTACTAGTATTCTCTCCTCCGCTATGACAGCCAACTGATCTTTACCGTGTGGAGACCTCAACATGGACTTTGTACAGTACACCAAATGACAAAATTAACGCGTTAATCTAGATTAATCTGGATTAATTCATTTCCATGATTAATTAGATTAAAATTTTTAATATTATTAATGCACAATAACTCGTATATCAAGGAAAATGTGATGAAATCTTATGTTACATTTGACCCACCTCACTGACAACTTCTTTAGTATTTACTGCTTCAAAATCAATTTAA
>JAQQAE010003117.1:0-20834 GCA_029823295.1 Pseudamia nigra | reverse complement strand
TCCGGGGGCGTGGGGGGTGTCAGGACGCGGGGGCAGCAGCTTGAGCAGGGAAGCCCAGACTTCCCTCTCCCTGGCTACTTCATTAACCATGCCAGCCGAGAGACATAGTCCCTCCAGTGTGTCTTGCGTCTTCCCCGGGGCCTCCTCCCAGTGGGACATCCTCACAACACCTCACAAGGGAGGCGTACAGGAGGCATCCAAACCAGATGCCCAAGCCACCTCATCTGGCTCCACCCAATGTGGAGGAGCAGCGGCTCCACTCTGAGCCCCTCCTGGATGACTGAGCTTCTCACCCTATCTCTAAGGGAGAGCCCAGCCAACCTGCAGATGAAACTCATTTTGACTGCTTGAATCCTGGATCTTGTTATTTTGGTCATGTCCCAAAGCTCATGACTATTGGTGAGAGTAGGAGCATACATTGACTAGTAAATCAAGAGCTTCGCCTTTCAGCTCAACTCCTTCTTCATCATGACGGACTGATGCAGAGTCTGCATCACTGCAGATGGTGCACCGATTCGCCTGTCGTTCTCTGGCTCCATCCTTCCCTCACTCGTGAACAAGACCTCAAGATACATGAACTCTTCCACTTGAGGCAGGACCTCATCCCCAACCTGGAGGCAGTACTTCACCCTTTTCCGGCTGAGAACCATGGTCTCACATTTAGAAATGCTGATTTGCTGCTTCACGTTCGGCTATGAATTGCTTCAGTGAGAGCTGCAGGTCACAGCCTGATGAAGCAAACAGAGCCACATCATTTGCAAAAAACAGAAAATAATGAATAATAGGCTCCAGCACCCCCCCCCGACCCTCACGAGGATTAAGGGGTAGAAAATGGATGGATGGATGAATAATAATGAATTGGATTTATATAGCGCTTTTCAAGTCTACTTCCCAAAGCGCTGACACTAAATCCATTATTCATTCACTCCATATTCACTCCTGGTGGTGGTAAACTACATCTGTTGCCACAGCTGCCCTGACAGACTGACAGAAATGTAGCTGCCAATTTGTACCAATGGCCTCTCCGACCACCACCAAACATTCGTTCATTCACATTCCTATAAAGCAAGGTGAGTGAAGTGTCTTGCCCAAGGACACAATGACAATGACTGGGTTGGAGCAGGATTCAAACCTCCAACCCTCTTGTTATTGGATGACTCACGCTACCTCCTGAGCCAGGGCCACCCTCTAGAGGCCCACTCCTGAGGCCACCAAATTGGACCCCTTTGATGCTAGGCTGCACCTAGAAATTCTGTCCAAAAAATTATGAACAGAATCAGTGACAAAGGGGAGTCCTGGCGGAGTCCAACCCTCACTGGAAATGAGTCAGACTTGCTGCCAGCAATGTGGACCAAACTCTGACACCAGTCATACAGGGACCGAACAGCCCTTATCAGTGAACTTCCCATAGAACTCCCAGTGGTGCATGGTTGAATGCCTTTTCCAGATCCACAAAACACATCTAGACTAGTTGGGCACTCTCCAGCATCCTGCTAAGAGTGTAGAGCTGGTCCACCATTCCACAGCCAGGATGAAAACCAAACTGATTCTCCTGAATCTGAGATTCAATTATCCAATGGATCCTCCCCTGCAGTACCCTGGAATAGACCTTAACAGGGAGGCTGAGAAGAGTGATCCCCTATTTTTGGAACACACCCTCTGGACCCCTTCTTAAAGAGGGGAAGTACCACCTCCGTCTGCCAATCCAGAGGCACTGCTTTGATGTCCACATGATCTTGCAGAGTCATGTCAGCCAAGACAGCCCCAGAACATCCAGGAACTCCAGGTGGATCTCATGTATGCCCGGCGGATGGTGGACTAGAATTTCCTTGAGTCTTTCTGGAAGTTGTTCTCCGTGGCCTCACCAAAGTCCTCCCATGTCTGAGTTTTTGTCTTAGCAACCGCCCCAGCCACGTTGAGCTTGGCCCACTGGTCCCAATCAGCTGCCTCTGGATTCCCACGGGCCAAAAAGGCCCCATATGACTCCGTCTTCAGCTTGATGGTATCCCTCACCGCCAGTGTCCACCAATGGGTACGAGGGTTGCCGCCATGACAGGCACCGACTACCTTACAGCCATAGCTCTGATCGTCTGCCTCAGCAATGGAGGTACAGACCAAGGCCCATTCAGACTCAGTGTCCCCCACCTCCCCCCGGGATGTGGTCCCAAGCTCTGCCGGAGGTGGGAGATGAAGCTTCTCCTGACAGGAGACTCCGTCAGACGTTCCAGGCAGACCCTCACTGTATGTTTCAGTCTGCCAGGTCTGACCAGCATCCTCCATCATCAATGGAGCAAACTCAACACCAGGTAGTGATCAGTTGACAGCTCTGTACCTAACATCACTCAAGCATCCAAGACATGCGGCCGGAAGTCTGACGATGCAACCACAAGCTCAATCATCGAACTGCGGCCTAGAGTGCCCTGGTGCCAAGTGCACATATGGACACCCTATGCTTGAAATTATCATCCAACAGAATTCAAATGTTGGTTCTTCATAACATGAGCATTAAATATTCAATTTGGCTTCCCCTCTTTTATGTAGTCTCACAGAAATCCTCAGCCAGGCATCAAATGGAGAGCAGCTCAAAAGAGTCCTGAACCCTCACCTTCGTAAGTGTCCAAGAATTAAATTTTATGCAATGTGAGATGTCATGCAAAGGAGCCAAAAGTAATTGCATGTAAAATTGTTTATGTCTACATAAATTATTAATTTACAGTTAAGTCCTATGAAAGTCAAGCCACAGAAAGGACTTAAAGCACTTTAAACAAGCAACAAAAAAGCATAATTTTGAGCAATGTGTTATTATTATCAAAGAGAATACAGTTGTCTAAGCTGATTACACTATTATTTTAAAAAAGGCTGTTTTTGCTTTTTTTGAAATTTTTTTTTCCAAGTGCGGATATTGATAAATAATATTTGTGATAAAGACTTTTCTCCACATTGCTTTATTTATTTATTTTGCATTTTTCACCAGCCTATGGAGCCACTCTGATTGAACACTGTTTGATTGAAGCAGGACTGCCGGGCTCTGCTAAAGTTGACAACCAAGCTGATCCCGCCCAAGGTAAAGCAGAGCAGCAAGAGTCAGACCAGTAGAACAATGTTTAGATTTCAACATTTTTTTTTCAGTTGCGCCACCATTATTTTTGTGAAAACCAGTAGAACTCAGACTGCTTTTGTTTTGACTGTGCTTTCAGTTGCACCTACAATCTTAAAAGCCTTGCACATAGCAGAAGTGTACATGGAAAAAACTGAAAGCTTTAATGGCAAGGTAGGAAAACTTTTAAGAAGGGAAACAGTATTTTCAAATCCTGTCACAGTAGTTAAAATGTGCTTTCTCCAAATCAAGGGTTACATAATCCAGAAGACTGAGAAGAAACCAAGCTTGACACCAGACAAACCCAGTGAAGAACTGCTCACGTACGTTCTGTTTGTCTAAAACGGTCTCATACAGACATATTGTGGGCATTGTCATTTTGAATTATCATGTATGATTCTTACAGATATGATGAATTCCATCCATTCCTCTTTGCCCAACATAAACAGAGCCCATATTTGGAGTTTGATTCCTTTGACAAGGTGAAGAACATAACTCTTTATTTTGACACTTGTTTTTACACTGAGAACACACTGTTGTCAGTGTAAAAACATTTTGTAAACATGAACTTGTGCGGTCAATTCTCTCAGGCAGTGGATGAGTTCTTCTCGAAGATGGAGAGTCAAAAGATTGATATGAAGGCTTTGCAGCAGGAGAAACAGGCTCTGAAGAAGTTGGAGAATGTAAAGAAGGACCACGAGCAGAGATTAGAGGCTCTGCACCAAGCACAGGTCAGCAACACCGGCAGTTTGAACTTTTCTGTGCCACAGTAGTAATAGAAATTATACAGTCAAAGGTGAAATACATCTGCACAATCTTCTTTCTTCATTTGTGACACGTCTAGTCTATGAAATGAGTTATGTGAATATACTTTACTGTAAAAGTGGTAGATAATTTAAATAAAAAGCATATCTGTGTACATACAGTATATCTGCAATTTAAAAAATCAGCAAACATGACACAATGTAATTTAACAGTAGTAGAGACTGTTACCTGCACAGAAAAACAGGTTGCTTGACTATTAACCTTCTGCTTTTACTAGTTACTAATGGAAACTCACCAGCACAGCAAAAATTACAGCGTGTCCCACCTGGTATAAATAATAGATCTGTGATTATTCATTTATTCAGTTTGTTTTCAAACATTAGATTACCCAACAACTAATGTGATAATTAAGTAGTTTCTGTTGTAAAAATTGTTCCCAGCTCCCTGCAGTATCTAAACTTTCTTTCCATATTCACCATATAATTAAGTTGTAAACCAAAAAGATATTTCAGGACTTTGTCTTGGCATTTGAGAAACACTTCTTGAACATTTTCAACATTTTATAGTCCATTTCTTGATTAATAAAAAAAAAACACTGTTTAATTAACCAATAAAATAATTGCTAGTTGTAGCATAACAGATGAAACGTATCTTAATAAAAAAAAAAACACACATTCAGTTCCAACTTTATTTATTTATTTTTTTTACAGTTGGAGTTGTAACTTGTTTTCTTTAACACGTTGCACAGTTTATGTACCTGTAGCAATACTGGACTCTTCAATTTTAAACATTCTCAATGAAAGGCCAACATATACAGAATCTAAAGATGTGCTACACAGAATCTGCCAACTATATAATCTATGTATGACAACTTTGTGTTTTCTATAGAATGACTGTAAATGTACAGCTTATGTATGTTTTGTGCTGCAGGAGGTGGACAGATTAAAAGGTGAACTGGTGGAAATGAATCTTCCTATCGTAGAGCGAGCCCTGCAGGTGGTACGCAGCGCTCTGGCAAACCAGGTGGACTGGACTGAGATCGGCATCATTGTCAAGGAGGCTCAGGCTGCTGGTGACCCTGTGGCCTGCGCCATTAAGGAGCTGAAGCTTCAAACCAACCACATCACCATGCTTTTAAAGTGAGCTGCTTTTGCACAATGTCAGACCTGTTGGTTTAATAGTTAAGTGACACTAGATCTGTTAAATTGTTCAGCTGCTTGAATCATGTCTGTGGGTTGTCCTCGTAGGAATCCATATATTTCTGAAGAAGATCAAGAAGAGGAAGTGGAAGTAGAGGAGAAAGGGAAGAAAGGCAAAAATAAAGGACAGAACAAGAAGATACAGAAGAACAAGCCAGTGTTAGTGGATGTGGATCTTGGCTTGTCAGCCTATGCCAATGCTAAAAAGTAGGTTCACCTCTTGAGTTCTTGTCAGAATCTGAGTGTTGTTTTGTTTCAGCTGATGGACTTTATTCTCCACTATTTTAGGTACTATGACTATAAACGGAGTGCTGAAAAGAAGGAACGTAAAACTATTGAAGCAGCAGGCAAGGTGAGAAAAAGTTTTCTACACACAGACAGAGTGGGTGACTTTTCATTCATGCAGGACTTGATTTCAGTTCAGTATCTACAGTGACTGTCTTCTGTAGAATTATTTGGTCAGCCAGTTTTAATGTTTTACTCTATATTGTAAAAGAGGCCTTGAGAAACCTGGGCGTGACATTTGATCAGCTTTGATCATATCAGATCCTTGACCCAGTCCTGTTTTCTTTCACCTTAGAACATTGTGAAGCTGAGATCTGTTATCTCAAGGAGGGAGTTGGAGATGCTTGTCCACGCTTTTATTTTTTCACGTCTGGATTACTGTAACTCTCTATATTCTTGTCTGACCACAATGTCTCTAAATCGCCTACAGCCTGTCCAGAATGCTGCAGTGAGGCTTTGAACTAGAGCTAACAGGAGATCACACATCACACCTATTTTATCTGATCTTCACTGGCTTCCAGTTAGTTTTAGAGTTGAGTTTAAAATTTTAATCCTTGCTTTTAGAGCCTTGCATGGTTTAGCACCTCCCTACCTTGTGAACCTCTTAAAGCTGCACTCCCCCTCTCGTTCCTTGTCGTCTTCAGGTCAGCATTTGCTGGTCATCCCACGGACCCATTTTAAGACTCGTGGTGATTGCGCTTTTTAAAGTGTGGCTCCTAAATTGTGGAATGCCCTCTCCATCACTGCTCACTCAGCCCAATCTGAGGCTTCTTTTAGAAAACAGGTTAAAACATTTTTATTTAAGCAGGCTTTTAGGTAGCTCTTCGGTTCCATTTCATTTTGCTTTTAATGGTTGTCTACTCTTGTTGCTGTTTTGTACTTTTTTAGCCTGTTATTTCTTCATCTCATTTCTGGTTTGGCTTGGCTTTGTCCTGGTTTTCCTCATTCTCATTTTCTAGTGTTCACTATTTTTATTGTTTGTTGAACATTGGCTGTGAAAGGTGCTATATAAATAAAGATATTATTATTACTCTTATACAGAATTGACTCTTAACATTTGCTCCATTTTCATGTGGCTTAAGGCGATGAAATCTGCAGAGAAAAAGACGCAGCAAACGCTGAAAGAGGTGCAGACAGTGACCACTATTCAGAAAGCCAGGAAAGTTTACTGGTAAGACAGCTTCTCAAATGGAACCTGTGAAGGATGTCTTTATAGCACACAGGTAATGCTCTAAAATTATTTCATATTGCTGTGGTAGTGTTGGACTCGACAGCGCGAGCACAAAAGGTTGGATGAAATATATGAAACTCATCATGGCCTCTCTCTTTCCCTTGACTCACCAGTTGTTTTTCACTGACCTCTAAAAATATGCTATACCAGCCCTTTTCAGCTCCATCTGACATCTTTGCTTCAAACCTTTCTATGACACTGTTGTAGCAAGAAACAAGTTGATTTGTCAAATTGAACTTGAGCTCTGGAGCAGAATCACTGTGCATTTAAAACGTGTTCTTTATGTACTGAACTGTGAGAGTGCTTTTCTCTTATCTCTCCTCATTTGTCAGGTTTGAGAAGTTTTTATGGTTCATCAGCTCAGAGAATTATCTTGTCATCGCTGGACGGGACCAGCAGCAGAACGAGATGATTGTCAAACGCTACCTCCGCACTGGTATGAAATGGAACTTGTAAACACACTCTTGTCCTATAAACACGAATCAATTCAACCCTGAGCTTATTTGTCATTTTTCTACATTTCTGTCAGGTGACATATATGTCCACGCTGACCTCCACGGAGCGACGAGTTGTGTCATCAAAAACCCCTCAGGTGAATCTGGAATTGCAGTTTCCTCTTTCTCTGCTCTTGTCAATGTATTTGGATCAACTTATCATATTTTCACTGGATTTGATGGTTTTCTGCCTTTGTCCATCTCAGGTGATCCTGTTCCTCCCCGCACCCTGACAGAAGCTGGCACTATGGCCGTGTGCTACAGTGCTGCCTGGGATGCAAAGATCATCACCAGCGCCTGGTGGGTCCATCATCATCAGGTGAGTCTTACACATCCAAACCAACTTGTTTTTACATTTTTCCTCTTAAACACTCTAGGCAATATTTCGAGAAAGCTTTGGGGGAACTTCTTCAGAGCTGTCACCGTGTCACATTTACTTTGTTCACCTGTTTAAGTCACATTCGCTTTACTTGTTCATTATTAATTGTCAGTATTTGATCTTGTTCAGGTGTCTAAGACGGCTCCCACCGGAGAATACCTGACCACTGGAAGTTTTATGATCAGAGGTATGAAACCATTTTACATAGTGTCAAAACATTTGTCACTTTGATCCTCTGTCTGGTGGCCAGACCTTCAAAAACAGCCTGTTATTGCTGTCAGAAAAAAATTTACTAGCCAAAATATTTGCATATTAGATTAATATTTATTTCTAGAAATGCTTTGGCACAGTTCTACAGTATGATAAAGTTAAGTGAAAACAGTTTGTTGAGATTTTCAGCAGAATTTTACAAACAATATAATCAAGAGACTGAACAAAACCAGCAACAAAATGAGCAAAAGTAAAAAAATTAGCAAAATTATCCAGAAAACAACAAGTACAGACAGAGCAGAAACAGACACACCATTGTACTGAAAACAACTCAGTGATATATTATTTCTGTATGACGGATGATACATTTCTGTAACATCAGAAATATATCATCCAAATGCAGTGGTTTGTAAAAAAATATGAATCAAATTTAACTCCTTCTACTCTGTTATATAGCATCCTGATCTGTGTATCCTACAAAGTCTTGCCATGTTGTGTTGGTGTCTCACTAATAATACCTTAAAACAGAAGCCTTCAATGTTTTTCAGGCCAAGGACCCTCAAACTGATGTAGAGATTGAGCAGGGACCCCCCCTAGAATATGCAATATTGTATAATGTATAAAACTGTGTTTTATATTAAACTGGGCCTAGTGCCATGTACAAAGGTACATTACCTTGTTATTGTACATTCAATACAAAGCTGTTCAAATATTACACAGGTTCATTTTATTTTTAATATTTTGTTGATTTAATACAGTAGAATAGAATAAACTTTATTGTCTCCAAGGGGAAATTTGTATTGGGCATAGTGCAGGGGTTGGCAAGATGACGGGATCCATTTTTGGACAGAATGAGATAAAAAAGAAAAGTGTCTGGAGCCGCAAATAATGTTCAAACCCTTTACGTACCATATGATATATGATGCATGCTTTAGCTAACAACATGTCAACACCAGTTCAGTTATTATTACATTCTTTTTTGTTCATTTCCTTGATCATTTTGCTTGTTTATGTTCTATGTATTAATTATTTTGTTTATCTTTGCTCACTTTTGTTCATTTTGCAGATTATTTGGTTAAGTTGGGGGGGGGGATTTAAAAAAAATATTTAAAAATTGTCTAATCAACCAAAATTTTCATGGCCCTCCTACAGTACTTCTGTGGACCCACTAGGGGTCACGGACCTCATGTTGAAGACCTTTGTCTTAAAATGATATATTTACAGCCTTTACATCATGCATGCTGAGGCACATACTTGGAGCCAGTAGACTACTTCAAATTGCAGTCTCATTTGTCTTAAGATTACTTGAATAAATGAAGAAAAAATGCAGTGTATCTAATACTGCATCGCACTATTTCCTGGCCACATTATATGAAATTATACTGTGTATATGCATATTCTGTTGGCTGGACAGAAGCTTTGGGAGGCTGGTTGTGGTGAGCGGGACACCAGTAGATGATCACTGATTTACTCTGAATGGATTTAATAATGTACCACTACATGTATTTGTAAAGTCACAGGTGTAGTTTGTGTTGTATGCAAATGACCACTCATATCGTTTCTCATCAACTTTTAATGAATATCGACTTGCAGAACAGACAATTGTGGCATTCTTACAGATGTCATTTTCCCCACAGCTGTGGTGTCTTTTTACAGGGGTGGGTGTGTTTGACAGAGGAGTGCTCATTTGAGATTGGTTGCAAAAAGGCAGTGTGAGTTTTTCCCAAAGAGTGTGTTTGAGGCACAATAATCAGTCACTGACCAAATCCCACATGTTGGGACTCATCATAAAGGCAACTATACATGCATTGGTACTAATTGTACCAATTACTAGTTGTAGTAATAGAGAAAAGCAGTTCACAAATTGAGCTGAAAATAAAGTGGTGTGTATTGTATATCTTTATGGCTTCAAAGTGAATTATCAGTCTACATGTAGTGGTTTCTTCCTTTTGATTTTTTTTTTTTCTTTTTTGTCAGGGAAGAAAAACTTCCTTCCACCTTCCTACTTGGTTATGGGTTTTGGCTTCCTCTTCAAGGTAACAGTCATCTTATGCTTTGAGAAAATTTTTACTCCATCACGTCCAGAGGCAGTAAAGTGTCGTGGTCGTATTGTTGCAGGTGGATGAACAGAGTGTGTTTCGGCACAGAGGAGAACGCAAAGCGAAGACTGTGGAGGAAGATATTGATGATGTCACATCCAGAACAGCTGAACTACTGGAGGAGGGAGAGGAGCTGATAGGTAGGAAAAGCAAGCACAATATCAGGTTATTAAAGCGACTCCCTGCCACAGTGGACGGTGATGTAAGTCTTTGTTTGCTTTTCAGGTGATGACAGCAGTAATGAAGGAGAGGACAAAGATGTGGAGAACAAGGAGGCGGAAAAAAAGATGAAAGAGGAAATCACAGCCCAGGCGGACGATGGAGCAAATGGAGAGTCTGCTGCTGTTTGTGAGGACACAACGAGGATACCGTCAGATCGAGTTAATGAGGGGGAGGAAGAAGAAAAGGAGATGAAGAGTGCTGAGAGTGGAGAATTCAGCTTTCCAGATACTACCATCTCCCTTTCACATTTACAGCCCAACAGGTACAAAAGAAAAACAGAAACACTTTAAACTCTGCAAATATCCTGTGAGAGGGGGTCCACAGTTCCACTGGCTCCAAAACATTCTTATCCAATTGAATCCAGAATGGACTGTGGAGGCTTTTAATTGAAATGGGATTAGTTTTGATCAAATTTATGTATTTGATTAATTTTTTTTATTACTTTGTTCATTTTTGTGATTGTTTTGTTAACTTCCTGGATATCTCACTCATTCTCTGGATCATTATTTTGTTCATTTTATTCATTATTTTGTTTGTGCCAATTCATTTTCTGGATCATTTTGTTCACTTTTGTTTATTATTTTTGCTACTTTGTTGATGTTGTCTCTCATTTGATACTATTTGGTCTGCACCATTTTGTAAACCCTTTCATTTCTTTTTGTTTAGTTTTGTTCATAACTTTTGCCAATTTATTGCTTTTTTATGATTTGGTTCATTTCATTTATTGTCTACATCATTTTGTTCATTTTTAAATTATTTTGTTCATTTTTGGACCATTTTTGATTCCTATTCATTGTTGTGGATTATTTAAATAATTAGTGCCTATGTTCTTATTCACTTAGTAAATATTTTGTCCAATTTCTTGATTATTTTGTACATTTCTTCCTCATTTTGTCCATTATTTTGTTGATTTAATGCCTTATTACTCAATAATTTAAGTTCAGTGTTCATTCATCTGCTGTATGTTTTCTGTTGAGATAAATTTAAACAGTTTTAACTATCTTGCCAAAAATGCTTCCATTGATAGTAAATGTTGCTGATATGTCCTATACAGTACATAAAAATATGTCTATATATTTCTAGGAATATTCTGCACCCTTGCTTTAAAAAGGAAGCAGCTCCTCAGGTAACTGGACACTGTGTTACATTGATCAGTTTTTTAATAATGGCTTTGTAGCTATTGGAATCTTCTCTCCACAGGTCGAGGTGGACGCACAAGGGAAGAAACACATGACCGCCAAACAGAGACGGTGGGTGAACAAAACATCAGTAAGACTGTGGATGAACACCATGATCCTTTTTTGCTAAAGTGTGGTCAGCCATTTATTTAGTCTTTGTGTTTTTTTCTTGTCAGAGAAGAGAAGAAGAAAAAGCAGAAACAGGACGCCTACGATGCTGAAGAGAAGAGTGAGGTATCAACCAGCAGCTCAGTGGTGGATCAGGGACCTAAAAGTGGAGGGGGACCCTCCCAACAGCCACTGAAAAGAGGCCAGAAGGTAAGAAAAGTGTGATTTTTGTTCAGATCATCAAAATATGGCATTAATGTTATTTACTATACAATGCCTGTTAGAGAATTGAAGATTGAAAAACATATGGAGGTGGGGGCAGGGGAAATACCGTAGTCTGAGGGGAAAAAAAAGATGAACATGATACAGAACACTAAAAGATGTTTGAGCTGTAAATGGCAAATACATCAGTACTGCTGATAAACCACAAAAATAAAATAAACAAGTAAAAAAACAAAAAAAGGTTAGGGTTAGGTCCCAACAGTTTCCAAATGGATTGAAAAGAATCACCATACTCAAACAAGTTTCAAGTCTTCTGTTTCTTTATTCAAGCTGTGCACAGGAAAAACTCACAAGGCAGGATTGTGTGAGTGAGAGCTCTGTCTCACAAAGGAAAGTTTAAGTATTTAAACCTAGTGCAGGCTTCATCACCTCTCTTAGCAAAAGTCAGGATAACTTCTGTTAGAACAAGGAAGAGAGAAAAAGGGAGAATTTCTCACTGGGTATGTCTCTTACCCTCTCTTTTCCCCAAAGTCACTGTATGCATATTTGCTGATCTTTAATCTCTTAACAAAGTACCAAGTCATAAATATTACAACAATTGTTTCGCTTGGTTTAGGTGGTGATAATGTTTAATGCAAGTTACATATGTGAGCATGTAGATGCGTAATGAGGACAATGTTATGAGTACATATGTCAGTGATTCTCCTTTATTCAGGGCACCCTATTAAATGCGTAGTTCTATCAAAAAATAATACAGAAAATGTGTCATGGAACAAATGACCTTTTCTCTGAGACATGTGGCAAACCATATAAAAATATTGGGGGAAAAAATCATATTTGAATATGAATACTGTATATCCATCTTGTTTATCTGAGGTCAGTTCCATTATATGTTTATTTTGCTGCTACCTCATGAGTCACAACTCACCTCTGTAATCACCAACAAGATGCTGATTAGTCCTGATTATTGGACAAGTACCCCAAGCCATTAGATATGTTTGGACATTTTTAAATTATTTTTATGATTAAGGACTATGTCAACAACTCTCCCAAGATATGCTCGTCTGTTCTGTTTGTACTGTTCTAAAAAAAAAAACAAACAAACAAACATACAAAAAATTGATATTTTAGGTGAAGACTGTCACTTAATTTTTTCTAGCCAGTTCTGTGTTGATGATGATGTTGCCATAGGCTTTCCAGACCCTTCCACATTACAAAATGTGTTGGAAAAAACCCCCGCTAACACTAATCAGAGTTGAACTGATCACCTGTCATTCCATCAAACACAACCAAACTTCATTGATTTCCAGATGGTTCATATTAACATCATATGGTCCTATTTGGAACCATGTGATATATATAGGGCAGTGATTTCAGTTTGTTGATTTGTCATCTTGAATCCAAAATAACACTACAGTGACGACAACACAGACTGTAGAATCACTATGAGGCAGGGAAATTGGTTATGTTTAAGAGCACTTAAGGTCATCAGTTGTGTGCAAGTGAAATGCAATGACAAGAAAAAAATTGATAAGTTTAAGAAGCTGGAAAGAAAATTACTCCAATAAATTATTATTTTTTGTTGTCTACCAAAAAAATCACTGTGAATGGAATTAACCTGTGATCCCCATTATTCACATTTTTCTGTCACTTCAGAACAAATTAAAGAAGATCAAGGAGAAATACAAAGACCAAGATGAAGAAGACAGGGAGCTCATGATGCAGCTGCTTGGAGTAAGAAGGATTTTTGTCATTTCACGTCTAAAATTAAGGCTGTTCTTTGATCCCGGCTCCAGGATTACCACTAAACTGATCTATTGTCCTTCAGTCCGCTGGCTCCAATAAGGATGAGAAGGAAAAGGGAAAGAAAGGAAAGAAGGGGAAAGATGAACCTGTGTGGAAACCAGCCTCTCAGAAACCACCTCAGAAACCTCGCAATGTGGAGACTGCAGCTCGGAGAACTGAGCAGACAGCAGGAGGAAAAAGCAATGAAGAGGCGAAGCAGGCTGGACAGGACGGAGGTCCTGCTGAACATGAGGACAAGGTGGGGGATGCTGAACTTCATTCATAGCCACATTTTAACCTGCGGACTTGCAGCTTCTACTATAGATGCATTGATTTCTCTTTACATGAAGCAAAGCAGGATTGACATCCAGAAAATATTAGTGGGACTTGAATGACTCAGAATTGAATAGTTCATGGCAAACAATGAGATTAATGTTGAAGTCTTAAAGTAAGAATAGTGAACAGTCTTGACTCTGACACGTCTAAATATTCATTGGCTTATTGTAAGATTTCTTACTGATGTTTTGTTTCAGGAAGACGACGCGGACCAGGACAACCCTGGAGCAGAGGTAAAACAAACATCGTAAAACAGAAATCAGTATTTACTTGGGTCATTTTCAGTCTTGCTACATTTGAATAGTTTATTTCAATCCCCTTATAAGTGTGTGTTACCATGTTCCCCCTTTGTGTTGCTCAGGAGGCAGAGACTCTGCTCAGCTCTTTGACAGGACAGCCTCATCCTGAAGACATGCTGCTGTTTGCTGTGCCAGTGTGTGCTCCATACACTGCCCTTTCCAATTACAAGTATGTACATTAAAAATCATTTGCCTATTTTTCTTGTATGCAAAGGGACGCATGACTGAGGTGGTGTTTTCTCCACCCACAGACAGAAAGTGAAGCTGACTCCCGGTACCCAAAAGAAAGGAAAAGGTAAGATACCTTAAGTTTTCTAATTGACAATAAAAGTGATTGATCAAAAATGGAAAGAAATTGACTGTAATCTGACATTTCTGCTTCTACCAGCTGCACGAACTGCAGTTTTGAGCTTTATGAAAGCCAAAGAAGCCTCGACTAGAGAAAAAGACCTGTTCCGCAGTGTCAAGGTAAAGTCTATAGGTTTTTGCTCATCTTTTGATTTTTTTTCTTAGAATTCAACTTGTACATCACTTTGACATCACTTTGTATCACAGGATACTGATCTGTCCAGAAACATGCCAGGCAAAGTCAAAGTATCTGCTCCAAACCTGCTGGTTGCCAAGAAGAAATGAAGGACTGGGTAATTCTGGTCTGTCATGTATGAAATCATGTACAATATTTTATCATAAGACTGAACATTTCAGGCTTAAATCTGATCAACAGTGTCCTTATGTGGATAAATAGTTTCATTTTAAAGATAGACTGTACTTGACCAACTGTTTGTTGAAATGAAAACATGCAAATGAATACAACATGTGTATGTTTTATTCTGAATACAAAGAAACCATATGCATTGTATTCTACAATTAAAAAAAACACCAACGTATCATTGTGCAAACCAAGCAAATACAGACCAAGCCCTACTGACATGAGGCATCTCAGTGCAAAAATGGCTCCCCTTATACTTGCAGTACTAAGTCAGTTTTAAATGCTACACGAGCCACTCGTGTAAATTTACAGACTGTAAAGCCTCTTTGAAACCATTACACCTTCAGAACAACAAAACCACACATTTTCTTACAAATATATAAATAACTATGTACAAATAAGAATTAAAAAGAAATGGTTTTGTGGCTTCAGAGGAAACGATCTTGCATAACTTAAAGCACCAGTCTTGGGTCTGTGTGAACATAAGCAAAGATCTAACACATATCTGTGCCATACATTGGTGATGTTAGTTACCATTAACTAAAAACGGTTACACCAGCCTCTTGAAGTGCTGCATTTAGTGTAAAGACAACAACATTTCAAACAGGTTTCAATTTTTGAGACAGATTACTGCAAATGACTTTAATTTGTGTATGTTGCTCAGCTAAAAGTATCAGAGCTAAACTCTTTGTGAGAGGATATCCTATGAGCTCAGGACAAGAAATTTACTAAGATGCCAGTTTCTCCATTAGTCTTAAACAACACAATGCATTTCCTCTGTTTTTCTATTCAGCGACTTCCTGAAAAGCTGACATAATCCTTTTAATAAATGGTGATATTCAAAACCCCCGTGGGGCTACAGTGACGTGTTTGTCTCACATCCTAACTTTTAGTCACAGTTCGAGATTTTGCAAGCAGTGGGAATCTTTGCGCAAGATTACGCGTAGATTTCTTTCCTTCGTTTTCACAGCAGTATGAGCCTATTTGCAGATTTAGTGAACAGAATTCAGAGTTTGTGGTCTTAACTTTACAAAACAATAGTTAAAAAAATACCAGAGATATAAAAAGGTATGTAAAACAAGGAACAAAAACAGAATGCAGCAGTGTAATCTACCCTCTTCATTACAGGAATACAGGAGAATATTGTACTATATTTCTACTTTTATCAAACATCTGACGTGAGGATGGCTTGCTGGAGAGAACATGGCATGAGCCAAGACTCATTTATGATATGATTATATGATTGCGTTGGGAGTTTTACACACAAAGCAATGGAAATGACAGAAGTGCACCCCAACTCTCAGAAAGCGCTCACTAATTTACTGTGGAAAATCATCTGCGACATGGCGATGAATTGGCTAGTCATTTGGTGTAGCTCAATTCAATTCAATTTTTATTTGTATAGCGCCAATCGTAAGTTGTACTGACTTTGCCGTCGGTTGCTTCATAATCACAATAAAATGTAACAGATGTCTACATGATCCAGTCATTGCTTGATTAGAAAGATGCCTGTGTTCTATTACTTAGTCACTTTTTCCATTTGTGTTCACACACATTAAACCAATGCTTTAAATAGGCTACCTGCTTAAGTTAGCGCTCCTCTCTGCTGCAGATACAGTACATCAACATTCTCCTCTTCTGGGCTAAAATGAAACAGCTTTGTTGAGGCTCAGGAGCCCAGTGTGTTGTCACGTGACATTCTCTGTTTGAGGCTGTGCAGCAGGTGTTTGGGCAGACAGTCCCAATAAGTGGCTAAACGCTCCCTGTGCTGCAGAGCCGTTTCCATACAGAACCTGAAATATGAACACAAGTACAGACGAGTCACAGAAGTAAGATAATGGTCAAGTTATTATTGTTTTTTGCTCATACTTACGTGACTAGTGATTTGGGCTGAACGTTGAAAACCAGCAACTCATTGCTGTGGGCCTGTGTAGGAGGCAAATTACACAAAAGTCAACACACTGTACAGACCAATTCCCTGCCAAGCAAAAGGTTTTAGAAATGCCCTTCAATTCACTGGTAGTTTGTCATGTACCCATCAAACAAATACTTACAATATTTCTAATGCACCATCGTTTAAAAATAACTACACTGTGTGATATAAGTACAAACACAGTTGACTTGTGAATTCATTGTTCTACAATGTTTGTGCTGATGATTTTCTCAAATACGCTAATTCACCTTCCACAATAGCTACTAGCGCTAGGAATCATTTAAAGGGTGCATGTTCCTAAAACTTTGTCAGAATCTGTGCTGAAGACATTTAAATTATTTGTCACAAAAATTTGCTTCCTATAATTAGATTCTTAATATAATGAAACATCTTGAGACGATACTTACAGCTCTTTGATGAGACAGAAGGTTGTTGGCACATCCTCCAAACACAAACACCTCCCCATCAGGTCCAGCACAGGCTGTGTGCCACAACCTGAAATACACAAAAGCATCATCAGAAGCCGTGTTCCTATACTACAATCTCAGAAAATGTCAAGGACAAAAAAAAAAGCTCCAACACTCAAATTTAACACCTTAGATTACACTCAGATATTTGCTATAATCCGAGAGATTTACCTGGGGCTGTCAGTGTGGCCATGCTTGTATTGTTTCCATTCGTTTTTACTGACACAGTAGAGCCAAGCATCACCTGGAAAATAACAGTATTCAGATTAGTACAGTTTTTGTGGTCGGGGTGACTTCTACAGGGTGGCTACATGTAGCCCAAACTTAAAATTGTTTTAAGATCTTTTTGAATTAACCAAATTTCACTTCAGCCATGATATCCAATGAGCCAATCAGAACATACATTTTTATGCATTTTACCCTTTCAATCATTAAAGATAATAAGTTGTATGAAAATGAGAATTGAAGTTACTGTAAATTTTGATGCAATTACATCAAAGTTAAGAAAACCGGGTTCAAATCCAGCCCACGGCCCCCTGCTGCATGTCACCCCCCATGCTCTCTCCTCACCCTGCTGTCATATCCTCACTATAACTGTCGAATAAAGCTGAAAAAGGCCAAAAATAAATCTTAAAAAAACAAAAGGCGAGTAGTTTTAACTTTCAAAAATGTGGAGTTCTTCAGTTATGTATGACAACTAAGGCCTGACAAATTCAAATGTACGCAAGACCGTTTAATGGTTTAACCCTTTCTCACCAACCTATATTATTTTTGTAAAACTGAATCCAACCCACTATGACACTTGGACCTGTAGACTCCCTGCTCTACTTCATGACTAGTGGACTCACTCAGTGTTTCTCTCTCTGTGGTGAATCCTCCAAATAAGAAGATGTGGTCTGGTGACACAGGAGTGAAGGAGTGCCATGAGCGTCCCACTGGACCGTGCTGAGGAACACTCCTGCAAAAAGACAAGGATGGTTCAGGGCACTTTATAAAACTTGTGCAAACATCAACATGGCTGAAATGTACATGTTCTCTAAAATCTACATTATTCAAAGGCCTTTGGGAAGAAATCACTTACATTTCATGCCACTCCCATGTGTCCAGGTCAAGGTAGTACAAGTCATTTAATCTGTAGTTCTGTGGACGTCAGGACATGGGTTAAGATTTGAGGACCAAAAGCAAAAACATCAACAGCAAGATGAGAGAAAATCACAAGAACCCCTTACTTTGTATCGTCCTCCAAACACATATCCTCTGTTGCCAACTGTGGCACATGCGTGTGCTGCTCTGGGCGATGGTGTGTTTCCCTTTATCAGACATGGCAAAAAAAGCAACTTTTTGCTTCAGTGCATGTTAAATTAAATAAATTAAAGCAGTGAAATAGGTTGTCTTTAAAATCTGTGCGTATAGATCTGTGGTGTGTGTGCAAACAGGACATGAACACACCTTGGTAATGGGTTGGCACCATGTTAACGTATCCAGGTCCAAGATGTGGATATGATTATTCCAGCCTCGCCCAGGACTGTCCC
Organism: Pseudamia nigra; assembly: GCA_029823295.1. NCBI lineage: Eukaryota > Metazoa > Chordata > Actinopteri > Kurtiformes > Apogonidae > Pseudamia > Pseudamia nigra. Next base: position 2,284 of record JAQQAE010003117.1, on the reverse strand, counting down.
ACTGCAGAAGAGAAAAGATACACAGTCTCAAAGAGAAAAGTTTAAAGTAACTACTGGATTGCGATTTCACAATGTTGTATTCCTGACCATGACCTACCTGTGCCATGCTGTAAAAATGATTTTAAATGCATCTAAAACTAAATCCATGGTAACTATGAGCAAACTACAGTTGGCCAGTACCCCTCAACTAAGTTTTCATGGAACAAGTCCGTCAAATTAAATGACTGGGTGTTATTGTGTGAATCATTATCATCTGTGGTCTCAGCACACACACCATTAAGAAAAATATATTGTGGCTTAGCTACGACCAGGAAATGTTCATTTGTCTCCTTATCATGAAAGGTTTGATCAACGCACTTATATTTGGATTATTGTTCAGGTATTTGGTCTATTGCAAGTAAGACAGACTTGAAAAAGGTTCAGATTGTCCACAATAAAGCAGCTATGTGTTGGTACTAAAATGTACTTGTTATACCAGTGTATCTGAAATGTACAGCTCACTGTCCTGGTTTTCGGTTGAAAAGAAGCTTCATTATGGTTTACTTATCTTCATTTTAAAAATCCGTCATTTTTGGCACTCCATATTCTTTTTCACATCAGTCACAGTATTTAGATCAAACTCAATAATTTTGCACATTTGTCACAAAAATCAGGTCTAATAATTCCTTTTATCCTTTTTTACAAAGTGTGTTTCGGTCAGGGCTTTGGCTTGAATGGAACAGATTGCTTCATGCAGTTGGAAAGGTGGGAAATATGGGTACCTACAAGAGACATCAAATCATATCTTGACCATTCATTCTTTTACCTTGATTGCTCGTTTAGGTTGTATTTGTAATGTCATAAATGACGTCAGTGTAAATTTTTATTAATTATGATGTAATGTAAATGTATTTTAATTTGATGGACTCCAGGTTGATGCAACAGAACTAAATTTCATCTATGTTTAGAGTAAAAACTAAACTGAGTTTTAAATGTAATTGTTTTTATGTTCAAATCAGCTTAACAATTTTAAGTTAAAGCTGTATTTAATACAGTTTCAAAGAACTAACCCCTTTGCAACTCTGCCCTATACATAAGTGCTTTTCAGCTTGAATTCAGTATTTTGTGCAATGCAAATGTATTTTTTCACATTTTATTTTACCCAGCAAACATTAAAAACAGTTTCTTATTGCAATGTCAGCCTAGTAAGTGCCAAAAAAAACTTACAGGGTTGAAGGAAGGAACAAAGAAAAACATAAAAGATGACATTTGTTTTCATACCACAAGTGAAGATGATTCATCATATTCAAAAGTCCCTCGGTGTTCTTGTGAAGCGTAGCCATAGCCTCCAAAATATATTATTCTGTGGACACATGTTGAGACAAAACCTATTTACATAAAGTTAAAATTAACTACAAAACAATGAAAAATAAATAATTAACATAGAAATTAAGAAAATAGTAAAAAATACAAAAAAGGGCTAAATGGACAAAGTAATCAAGACAAAAAAAAAAAAGGGCAAAACTGAACAAATTTTAAAAAAAAAAATCAAAATTAATCAAAATTAACCAAATAAATGGACCAAAAAATGAGAAAAATATTCCTAAAACTGATAACTGAGCAAAACATTCCAAACAATGAATAATTCTACAAAGTCCAAAGTAAAAAAAATAAAAAAAAAACAGATTAGATGCTGTTGCAACTTTAAACCTCAAAAATACATCTCACTATGTATCCTCTCCTCAATATACTTTTATAAAATAAATAAATAAATACTTGTTTTTGTAAACCCAGCATCCTAGTTTGTCTTTAGATGATGGAGGAACTCCTTTAAGGTCCCTCATTTCTTCCCAAACAAAGCTGGGAGATCTGAGGGGCAGCCGGTAGATCTGTGAAGAGGAGAAGAAGACAGGACTCAAGATTCTGGTGTAAGGTCACACTTGGATCTTTTTAGAAGATTAACAGGTTTATACTCCACCCTGTTAGTGTTTCCTCTGGCGTGATGACCTCCAAACAGGTAAAGGACTCCGTCCACACACACCCCACAGCTGCCTGACATGGATGTGTGCAGATTTCCTACAGACATATGCTTCGTCCTGCAAAACATCAGGGTATTGTTTGATTAGTGCATGTAAGTACTTACAGCACACATGCAGAAGGATGACAAATGAAAGGAAAGGGATGAACACTACTCTTTCACATCCCTTAAAGCAGGGGTCCCCAACTCGCGGTCCGTGGGTCAATTGGTGCCGGTCCGCAGAGAAAGGACACATAACTTACATTATTTCCGTTTTATTTATTATCT
>JAQQAE010003116.1:0-20836 GCA_029823295.1 Pseudamia nigra | reverse complement strand
TAATTGAAGTTGATATCATAAAAGCCAACAACCCTAAATAAAGTTAGATTAAATCAATTTAACCTCAATCATCAAAATGAAAATACTGAAGCATTTCATAGCATGAAGAATAAAAGAACCCAAAAAGAAAAGTGTATTATGATAAATTTTCCTAGAGGAATTTTGTGTGTGTGTCACAATAAGGATTATTACGGGGTTATTAGACACCCCTAACCCATCACATCCACGTTGTGGAATGGTTTATACTCTTTTCATTATTATTTAATCTGTTGAATTATTTTCTTGATTGTACAGCCATAAAAAATAGGTAGGTATCTCATTAACTATTCTAGAAGTCCCTAAAATTACAGTTATAATTACATACCATCAGCAAGAACCAGCAAATGTGTCTTCAGAATTAATAATTAAAATGACTGAGTTAAACTAAATCAACTGCCAATTACATATATAGTCAAACTTTGCAGTATATCTACACTTATCTCCACCAAAAATGGTTTTGTGCTTGATACAGATCTTTGTTTCAGCACAAACAGTGGAAACCAGTGATACAGCAGTATTTGAAGAATGTTAGTGAGCATACTTTCACTGCTCAGGTGTCGTGCTTTTCTCCGTACTGCATGAGGAAGAAGATAATAGACATGCCTGCGACTGGCCAAGCCCATGGGAAGACAATGAAAATATGTCATTGAGCTGGTGGAATCCATAACTCTGGCAGTCAGCCTTTATTATCATTACAAGCACAATAGAATATGATAAAGGTCAGAGCTCTAAATGGTGCATGGGAGACTGTAGTTGGGTAATGTATCTGCTACCCGACTATCAGGTTCACACAGTCTCATGCCTTAGTGCATAGTTTGAGCTTGGACAGAATAGATTTTCTTATTCAGTGCCTTTGTGTTGAGTCCTGGTTAGCAAATGTTGTGTACTGGTGTACTTTTCTTCTACAAATACACGTGTCAAAGCAGCCTGAAATTGGCCCAAAGTATTGTTCCAGGATTTGAAATTGAAACCTGTTGTGTTCTTGAAGTAAAGCATTTATCAAGTCAGACTTTTTAGGAGTGGTATCGTTTGTCTTATCAGGAGTCTGTAACACGTGTTCCTGATTGCTCTATTCATAAGATATTAAAGCAAACTGACAGCTTGTGTTGACATTGATCGACAGCCCGATCAGTTGCAGAATTGGATTTTCACAGCTTCTGTTAACGAGACAAAGTATTTTTCCTCCCTTTTGGTGTTTTGGCTAATAAGTGACTAGACTTTCAAATGCATTTTTAACTTTGTCACCAAATGTGTTGCCGGCGACACATCCGCGCGCCACCCACAAAACGAGGAAGGGAGCGCGCCGCTGGCGGTCTACCGCCTCCAGCGTCAAGCACCCGGACGCCTGGATGCCAGCGACCCTGCTCCATGGACAGTGCCCGGCGGTGGAGTCCGACTGGGGCAGGACACACACCAAACGGCAACGCAGTCGTCCCAAGGCGAGCTCAGGGAGGACAGAATCTTCGCGTGGAGCAGAGGGGCAAAAGCTTTCTTGATCTTGATTTTCAGTATGGATACAGACCATGATAGCCAGCCCTCTGCGGGAGGTTTCTGTCCTCCCTGAGCTCGCTTCAGGACACCTGCGCCACCGCCCGACATGTATCTCGCTCCGGTCAAACTCCACACTCGACACAGTCCCCAGCGCAGGTCGCCGGCAGCCGGGCGGCCAGGCGCCTGACGCCAGAAGTGTGAGCCCGCCAGCCGCACCACCCCCGCCCCGCCGAACGTTTGATGCGCAGATGTGTCGGCGGCGACACGCTCGGTGACAAAGTAGACCAAACAACAAACTCCAGTTAGGTTGAGAAAATCTTTCAGTTAATTTTCTGTATTGGAGCAATTGAATTTCCTTACCTTCCAATTTCCCTTACCTTCTAATCTCCAGGCAGTGCTAAAATAGGTACGTAGACTTCCACTCATCTCACAGCTGTAACAACACTGAAACATCACTATTGATTTTCTTCAATTTGTTTTGCTTTGTGTCTCACACAGGTCACACTTGTCTCAAAGATACATGACCATAAAAAAGAATGGTATGATTGTGTGTAAAGTTTAGGTCTAGTACCTCTTCCAGTGGCAGTGTGTTTCGTTGTGTAAAAAGATCTTCAGCTGTAGGTATTGGAAGAAGCTGGGATTATTTTTGCGATTTTTGTTTTTTTTTTTGTTTTTTTTTTTTTTTAAGAACACACTGCAGTATTGACACTTTCACATTGGCTTTATCTTTCAGCCTCAGAGTTTGCTGCTTAGTGCAGCAACAAGCAAATTACCTTTGTCAAACAGCAACCTGTGAATGACCAGAAGTGTGGGTCTGAATTCTATACTTATAACTCATATGTGCTTGAAGGATATTTCTTTTAATGTGTGGTTCAGTAATGCAACATGGCACCTTTTGAATTTTTAATGTTGCCTATGCATAATTAATGATTATTCCATATTCCCACTGTATATACATATATAATCAAATGTGTCTATCTTTTCCTCTACAGCTGTGTTCCTCCCACCTCCCCAGCCCCTCAGACGCCCCTAACCACTACCAGGCTGTGTGTAGAGCTCTGTATGCAGAGACCAGAGAACTGCGCACCTTCTTGGAGAAAATCAAGAGTGCCAAGGAGGTAAGAGACTCTGAGATCTGTGAGCTGCTGAGTCACAGTCTTGAAGGAGCATATTAGTGCCATCTGCTCACCCAAGTCCTACACTCGAGTTTATAATGTCTGCAGTGCATATATTGGGTAATTCCTTCCATTAGTCATAGTTACATGTCACAAATGTAAGAAACTGAAAGTGTGTGTAGGAAGGCATAGAACCAAACAAAATATAAGGAAAAAGTACCAAACTCTTGTACCCATCATGGACTAAGAGTCAGTGTAATGAATTGTCCTAATAGACCCCCAGGTGTTTTGAATCTTAGAAAAAAATCAACAGTTGTGCCCAGGAACAGGATAATAACAACAAAATGACCCACCTATGTTGAGGTTATGGCCCAAAATGATTGAAACTATGTTCATGTCCTTGTCTCACTCACTTTTTAGGCCAGAACTCAACACCTCTGCTGGCTGGGTCACACTGGTTATCTTTTCAAGTGTGTCAGCTGCATTGCTGCATGTTGCCTGCTTGCATGTCCTTTTACAGTGTGCCTTTTACTATTACGGCGCTTCTGTTATCAGCCATACTTTCTACAGTGACTGTCCTGATGATATGCTTTGAATATGATTTCAATTCACCATACTATATCTGAGAAAAGTTAAGAATCCAAGCAGTCACATTTCAGTGCACCTCTGAGCAGGAAGAAAAAGCTGAGAGAAAGAAAAAGGGACAAAAAGGAGATGAGGTGGCACACTGGAATAATTTTCTCAGACACACTCCGATATAATATAGGCTTTGAAACTACAATGAAAGGTATGCAAAGTATTGCTGGTAATGGCAATTTGACTATCGTATAACTTTTTCTTGTATATCTTCAGCAAGTCACTTCCCTTATGCATGATAAATATACTTAAATTCTGTTGTATAAATTATGTGTTGATGACACTTCTGAAGCCACAACTGGGACTCGACATATCTGTCAAGCCAATAGATAATGTTTCCACCACACACAAAAGAGGTAACCAGTGTCTTCTAGTTCTTAGACTAGCTGGTAAGACTGGGTGTTATTTCCCATCCTATTTCTCATGTTAACTAATTGGCAGATGGAATGTAGTGCTGGTACTGGACCAACATAGTGAATTTATTTTCTGGCAGCCTAGAGTGTTTGAGTGTTAAAATACGGAGATTATTACATATGCAGGAGGGGACATTCATGCTTCCAGTCTTCATAAGCATATACAGTAACCATATTATAACATTTAAGGAGCTTGCAGACAGCTGCAATGGAATATGGCCTCTTTGCATTTCCTGTGAAACTGATGTCAAAGGATTCTTATTAAGAAAAAGAACTGTACACAGTCCCACGTATCACACAGGGATTTATTTGTAATTGATTAAGGTTTCTTGTGTCTCCTCTGTGTTTTGTCCTTGGCTTTTCCTGTTTTTTCAAAAATTCTCAAACATATTAAGCTTCATTTTGCTATTAAAGGTGTGGCTAAGAAAGAAAAATGTAAACCCACAGGTGTCCTTTATTTTTAGAAACGCACACATGGTTTCGTGCTTGATATAAATCTTGAGGAAACAAGCAATACGACAGCATTTTAAACATTCAGTAAATACTTTCACTGCTGAAGTGTTGTGCCTCAGATTTTTCTGACAGTCTCTTCTATCATTTCTGTTATGAATCAAAGCGCCCATTGGCCACAGAATATCTCAATGCTTTATGTTTGCATTCCTGTCTTTTCTAAAATTCGTGGAAAATCTTAAGACTTCAATTGCTATGAAAGAATAAGAAAATTATGTAAAAATATAAACCCTATAAACTTCCCCTTGTATTGTCAATCAATCAATCAATCAATCAATCAAACATTGTGTCACAAAAAGTTATGTGCTTCATACAGAAATTGTTTTTTAGCAGAAACAATGTAAACCACTGATACAGCACTGTGTTGCAGATTCTTTTCTGAAACTCCTGAGATGAAGCCATAACGGACAAAAGCAAAAAAAAAAAAAAACATCAGTTGACCCTTTAAAATGAAAACAAATTAGCAGATAGGTCCAACAAACAAAGATGCTCTGTCGATTCGTGGTGTAATTTAGGATATTGGGGAGATACAGAATTTCCCTTTTGGGTCTCGGGCAAAAAAATAACGTTGGCACCCCTGGTGTAGATGATTAGAGGGAAAGGAGAGGATTAAATTGCCAGAACTCTGGCCTTCACTGATATCTCAGATGTTGTTTAATATTTTATCATCTTCTCGCCTGAAACAATTTTGGATAAACTAGGACTTGCATGAATTCTGTATTTATGATGGAGGAATATTCAAATTTACATAGATGTGTGGCTGAGCATAGTATGAGGACTCAGCCAGAAGAGCTTAATAGTTGTCATTAGTTGGCTATTGATTGCTGCTCTGGTCCACACTCAATATAGGACAAGATAAATGTTTGACACATAGTGCATGTTAAACAACCTCCGTTGATTAAAGAACTACACTGCTTTGGGCTATGTACCAGTGACATCCACTTGCTTTATGTCAGCCACTGCATATGCGTCATGTGTAGCCTGCACTGTGAATGCAAGCTACACATGATCACTAGTATTACTGGATTTTTCATGTCTTTATCCTTTTCCCCCTCTTTTTTTTGTTGGCTAGAACCTGAGGAGAATGGAAGGTGAAGGTCAGGAAGAGCCTGTTAGAGACCTCAATGAGCTACAGAATGCAGACTGGGTAAAATGAACTGCAAGCATTAAATAAATGCAACTTCTAGCATTTGACTGCAATTAGAAAACTGCAGGATCAAATTCATTTTTTTTTTTTGCCTACAGGCTCGATTCTGGGTGCAGGTCATGCGAGATCTACGAAATGGTGTAAAGCTGAAGAAGGTCCAGGAGCGTCAGTACAACCCACTCCCCATCGAGTACCAGCTTACACCCTACGAGATGCTCATGGATGATATCCGCTCCAAACGATACAAACTGAGAAAAGTCATGGTGAGGGGAGGTTATGCAGTCTAGACCAGCATGAGGACAAATGTTTTACTCTCTCTGTGCAGAATAGATATACATGAGGATTTTTTTTTGCATAATGCACATTTATGTTACCAGTCATTTTTCTTCCTTGTCTTTGAAATGGAGATTATGATAGTCTCTCCCACAAGGTTATTAATTACATTTTCCTCAGTCTTATTTAATCCTGATCCATTTTAAATTGAACATGTCATTCCAGGTCAACGGCGACATCCCACCAAGGTTAAAGAAGAGTGCCCACGAGATCATCCTGGAATTCATCAGATCACGACCTCCTCTCAACCCTGTCAGTATCAGCAGAAATTTGTCAGACACTTTCACTTCACTTGAGCAATATGAAGCTTTCAGTTGTGTTCTCCCTGCCACTGTAAGGTGTCTACAGCACTCAGGTCATGGTGGGCAGCATCTAAACCAAATAAAGCCTAACTTATTAAAGTGCCTTTTCCTGTTGCAGCATGACTGCTTAAGCAAGATTTATTTTTCAAGTGTTTGTGCATTTGGACATTGCTTTTTCCAAAATTCAGTACACATACAAGGTCCAAAATTATGTGACACTCTACATTTTCTAGTCGAACTCCCAACCCTCCCACCCCTGCACCTAACCCTAAAACAACTGAACCCAGAATACCTACAGTGAAACCCCTTGTTATGTCCAAGGGTGCACTCACAGTAGAACATCTATAATGTCCCAAAAAATGTTTGACACCACAGTTTTTTCAACAAGTGTATGAACATACCCAAGCATAGTAATGTCCTTGACTCTGGCCTGTTTGGAAAACATAGGCTTTTGATGAGTTACAGTTTCTTATGCATGAGTAAAAGCAGAGTTGTGAAATGTTTCCTAAGTTTTACCTCAGCAAAAATCTTCTTAACCAGGCACTGGCTTTAACTAAAAATCACTGCATTTCATTATGAAGAAATTCAGTTGGCCAGAATGGCTCAGAGTATCTCAAACTCCAAAAGTCAGTAAAGTTATATGTATTATACAGTATTACGTCATGATCTTGTATGTACAAGATGTAACTGTGGTCGGACCACTATCACTTTAGACCAGTGGGGGACTGGACAGAGGAAATTCTCACTTTGTCACGTTATGAGCCAACTGTGCCTTGTGCAAGTACACCCCAACTCCACCTGCTGCATGATACTAAAAATTGCCACAAAGCTGAAAAGAAGCTGCGAAAGGGGTGAATAGTGACTGAATGTCCTAGTATGGATGCTTGACAGGAAGAGTTTTTCAGGCTAGTGAAAAATCCATGTCTCTGAGGAGGTTGACTGTGTCTGTGTTAATGGCTCCCTGCTGTGGTTACCATGATAGGTCTCAGCTCGTAAACTGAAACCTCACCCGCCACGTCCCAGGAGCCTCCACGAGCGACTGCTGGAGGACATTAAAGCTGAAAGGAAACTCAGGCCCGTCTCACCGGACATGATCCGCAGAAACCGACTGGGTGAGAAATGCACATACACAAACACGTGTAATGTAACCCTCCTCCAAAAATTACAAAGTCACACAAATCATCAAACATTTTATCCAAATAAAAAAAAAATTCTGCCTGAAAATATTTTGTTTTTTTTTTCTGAAATCTTGCTGCATTTTCTGAGTGTATCCCCTTTATTACAACTTAAGCAGCTCATGGTTCATGCTTACAGCCTTCCTGCTTACATTATTTTGTTCATTTAATCACAGGTGTCACAGTATTTAAACAAGGATTCATTTGTTTGCTCTTGCTATTACGGTCTCTGAGAAATGTTCTCTTGGGCTAATGAATTATTTGGTTTCAACTTGAGAGTGAAAAAAGGCTCATCACAGTTCCAGTTTTACTCCGAGTTCTGTATGTTTATTTTTTAGTTTGATAACCCCCGTGTTATGTAGACATCACTATTGGTTAAAGTTTCAAAGCAATTTAATGCCTTAAACAAATGTTTGAGTCTATACCACACACTTCTAATCAGCAGCAAACAGGATGTCTTTGTGAAAGGCTTTCGCAGCAGTTACATAATTATAAATACTGTACGCTGATATAATCTGGAACAGCGTTAGAGATCATAAACCATGCATGTATTATTTCTTGTACAACTTTGACTAACTCTACCATCTGTATTAACTCTCATTCTTTATCCTTTTTTCCTCCAATTTTCCATCTTTTTTCCTTTTCTTTCAAACATGGCCATGTCACTCAGTCATGCGACCTCTTAGCATGTCTTACAGTTTTGACTCATCAGGTAAAGTCATCTCTGTAGTTATTGTTCTTTCGTTCCAGGCTATTTTTAGATTTCCCTCCCACTACTCCCTGATGTAAACGCACACTCTCCCTTTTTCACCCTCGTTTTGTACTGTAGAAAAGCTGTGAATGACACACTACAGTCACATGTTGGCTCTTGTGCTATTATTATTAAGAGCAACGAAATTTAAATGCTCTGCGTAACTAAGCAGCCTACAAACAGTCTGTTATTGCACTAAAGTAGAATTTTCTGGTATCTGAACTTTTTGAAAGTTTATTTTTCCAACATCTCTTTAGTTTTACTCTAGACCTTTTAACATAAATATCTGTAGTTTTTACTGACATTTTCAAGACAGGTTTGTTAGTTTAATTTCAGGTGTGATGTATTGGTGTTAAAGTCCCAAAACTGATCTCTGAATCATCTTAGATACAGTACTTGGCGGCATCCTTTCCATGTCAGTGTGAAATGGTAGCAAAGGGTGAGGGACAGTAGCAATGAAGGATAACTACAGTAAGACAAATTACAATAAAGGAAATTAAGTGTAAGATTTAACAGAGAGCCAAAGTCATGCCTCTCTTAGTGGGTCTAACTTGGGAAGAAATTGCACTACAACAGACGTCATTGACTGTAATGATCCAGACTGAATTACACCATTATTTTCATGTACTGTAATACAGTATTTGTCAATTTAAAAGACAATTTTACAAGTTATCATATATGCCACTGCCTCAACACATTGAACCTAATCCTTGAGAATAAAGGAATGAAAGTGGTGAAAAATCATTCCTGAAGTCGTGACGTCACATGTGACTTCTGTTTGTTATGTACTTTCACGGTCTTAGATTTCAACATTTTTACATCAAACTGCAGATTTTTTGTACTTGTAAAGTCATCCTTTTAATTCACAGACATGGTGGTGGCATAATTTATTTGTGATCAGAAAATTGTTGCATAATCATATTGTAATGCATTTTTTCCCCCTGAAGTTAGCTCCCATAGGTCGAAACCAGACATGACTTTGGCTCTCTATAAAGTGACGACATAAAACCTTAAACAAAATGGAAACCGTATACAGTGGACCCCTGGGTTACAAGTGCTTTGGCAAACAAATTTTTCGGGTTGCGAGGAAGACATAGGCCAAAATTTTGTACTGGCTCACGTGCAAAAACTCAGGTTGCAAGTAAAATAGTTCCCAAGTGCTTCATGTTTGTGCCTTTTTTCACCTGAAATAGTGCTTCGTTTTGTGTTTTTTCATCATGAGGCCTAAGAAGGACGCTAGTAGTAAGAAAAAAACCTGTAATATGATCTCGATGCAGCTGAAATACGAGATCAGCAGAGTTGACTTGGCTCGTTATGCTAGTAGCCGCATATATCGGCCTGGTCAATTCTGGACAGAAGAGGGAACCAAGGATGATATTGCACAGAACTGGGTCTTTATTTACCCTCACACAGCATGGCAGTCGTACAGAACATTCCTCAGGGAACATTAATGCCGCATTAACACGCATGTCTGTCCCAGGCTGTGCTGTGGCTAAGAAACGTAGCATTACACACAGCTATCACACACAGCTCTGTTGCTGGACTTCCACACACGCATCTCCGTGCACATTACGTAATGATGTCACACACCAGATTTGCATTGTCACACCCACTTAAAGCAATAGGCTCGACCTGTAAGAGGAGGTTTCTTGGGTCTTGGAATGGATTAATTGGTTTTACATTTATTCTTATGGGAAAACCAGGCTCGGCTCATGAGTTTTTCGTTTCACGAGCTTGACCCTCGAATGGATTAATCTCGTAACCCGAGGTTCCACTGTAACTCTGTGAAACAAGGCAAAAAGTTTAGGTAAAGCATTACTAGACAGAAATGAAACTGCTAACAACAAAATTTAAGTGACAAAGGAAGCAAGAAAAAAATTGTATTTAAAAAAAAAAAAAAAAAAGACAAAGATGTAAAATACATACACTACCAGTCAAAAGTTTGGGGCCACCCCAGATTTTTTAATATGTGTCAAACTGGCCATTTTTATGGAGAGAAAAAAGAAAAAAACAATGTTTACTTATTAGATTTATTAATGATGTCCGTTTAACAACAATAACACCGACTTTTGTCAAAATAAACCCTAACGTTGGCTTCATCAAAATATCCTCCTTTTGCTTTAATCACTTAATAATAATAATAATAAGTGATTAAAGCCATAATGTATGTGCTTGTCGATGTACTCAGTTTGTAAACACTTAAATAGCTTTTTCCACTCAAAAGGTTAGCGTGATATACATTTATTTGACAATTTAAAATTTGAATTATATATTGAAATATTCCTTCCTCACATATAAATATTATTTTTTCTTTTTTCTTTGGGTGAAAAAATGGCCAGTTTGACATATGTATTAAAAAAATCTGGGGTGCCCCCAAACTTTTGACTGGCAGTGTAGAAGGAAGTTACCTAAAAATGAACAGGATGAAAATAATGTAAGAAGACCTAACACCATGAAGATGTATCAAAATGAAACTGTAATGACAGAAATGACTCCAGAAATGATTCTAAACAATAATGTAAAAAGATGAGACAAACTTATTGTATAAAAGGTACAAGACGCATAAATTCAAACACATAAGTGCAAAAATTATGTAAAAAAAAGTTACAAGGTATTTGTAAAAGAGGTAACATAACTTACCAAAAGTGACAAAATGAAAATGTACTGAGACCAAAACGTAATGATGAATGTGATGTAACAACCGGAGATCAACATGACAGTAGAGGGGTAACGACATGTAAATGAGAAAATAAAAGATTAAACTGAACAAAAGTACGCAATGTAGTTTATAATTTTTTGGTGTAGTGCTTATTTTGTCAATTTTATTAGTTTTGATTTGAAATGAGTTGAATGACATGAGATGAATATGACATGAACTGTTAGTGACAGAAATGGCTTCCTTTGATTCTCACCCTTTAAGCAGTTTTTCACTTTTTGACTACTTTTTCATGGACATGCACAGAAATGTGTATGTCTCCTTTTACCCCACCCATTTTTTCATACCAGTGTCTGTGCCTCCACATGTCTAAAAAAGCACATATTTTTGCCACCTCTAGTTATAGCAGTTCGTCACAAGAGCCTGTGTGTCACGTAGGTGATGAGCCACTGAGCCAAAGCTGGCAGGGTGAGATTATTACAAATCATCATTCCGCTTCTGTGCTGCTCGTCACCCTAATCTGCTCTCACTGAGGGAGGTGAAAAATTACATAACAGCAGTATCAGCAGCCACCCTCCCATAAATATTTGTATGACGGATGTCTAAATGCAAATGAGGCACTAGAGTTGACAGGATGACCATAATGTGGACATGACATACAAGAATAACCTTTCATGCTCTAGCTGTTTTCTGCATTTTCCCATATTTCACTGTCCCGGCTCAGTCTTTATGTGACTGTCACATGCACTCACGTACAGTAGCATCCCCAAATCATTCACAACCCAGTGCAACTGGTCCTCGTTGTTGTCAAGTCTTGTCGTCCGGCATGTTCATACTGTATGTGTGGTCCTAGTGATTTCCTTCATGTGTCTACAGGTGCAGGGAAAAGCATCAGTACTCCTCAGGACCTATTCCGCAGCTCAGGTAAAGTGAAGCATGGTATTATGGGTCAGTGCAAGACACTGGCTCATGTCCCATGTAATTAAGTATTTTTACTCAAATACTGTTTTTAAACATCCTTTCTACAAATCTACACCATATTGTTTTTGTTTCCACTTAATGAGAGCTTTGGAGCACTGAGTATTATCAAAGACTATTATTAGTGTCACCTTTGCAAAACCTTGGACTAAATGTCTGGATGGGGCAGAGTAAAAGCAATACTAAGTGTGATGTAAAATGACTGATTGATCCAGAATCATCACTGCATCAATATATCTTTTAGGCAATCAAATTTTCAAGTAGGCTTTATCTTGACAAATTCACCACAAATTAGAACTTGAAACAACTATATTTCTCACCTGGACAAAGAAAATCTTGAAACTACATTATACCTTTTTAAAGTTATACATTTCCTCCTGTAAAGCTGTAACTTTCCTGCTTTGCTCCTGTTTCCACACTTGTGGCAGTAATTGTGCTGCACAGTGTTTTTATTGTGGCTCTAGGATGACCAGGCCTTCTGAGGGGATACCATACTGTCAGTATAACCGCAGAGTGCTAGTACCACTACCAAGACAAGTTGAAGCACATTAAGCTGATATTGTTAGTGAAAGGTGGCATAAAGTTGAGAGGACCAGAGTTTATACAGAATTTATATCCCTTTTAAGTAGAAAAAACACAACATTAACATTTTCTGGGGGAGCCATCAGTTAGTTGTAGTCTTTATCTCTTCACTAGATGTCACTTAATGTCACATTGAACCTTTAAGTACAAATGCTTAACGTTTTGCACAACTTTATACGACTACTTCACCATATCTCAGGGGCAAATATTATAGGTTTTACTCTAGATTTGTGTTTTACTTCATTCATTGGCCAGCTTTAGTTCCTTGTCACATTACACTTTTTTTCCATTTACCGTCCTATCTAGTGTAAACCACATATCTCTCAATATGTTCATTTTCAATGTTTGTGATAAACTCTTTAAGAACCCTCTTAAATTCACTGTAAAATCCATTATCAGAAGGCTGAAAAACAGGCATATAAAAGGTTGGCTTCTTAGAGATAGGACAGCAACACTATAGATATGAAACATATAGAATATTATGCATTGATGTAGATGAAGCTAACAGCTGTATATACAATAGTTCAAAAGAGCTCAATCTTGGGTATGTACAGTAGTAAAATGTAACTTACTGTACACCTGAACAAGGCAATAAAAATAATCAGACTACTGTGATTTTTTTTTTTTTTCATACTTTAAGTATTGTAACATTTTTACTTAGATGAGGTTTTGTAGACAAACACTGCCACAGTGTACAGTTTGTACTTTGACTTCAGTAAAGGATTTAAATACCACCACTGCATTACAGCGACTGTGGCAAAACCTGTAATACTAGTGTATATTGTAGCTCAGACTTATCTTCATCTGCATATCCTGACTCAGCGCTGTCATATACCAACAAAAACACCCATAGTTCACACAGAAGACAGCTGTTACATAAGGAGATCATTTGTGGAGATTTCAATATACCTTACCATACAGGCTTGTAAAAATAAAACCTTTATCGTTACGTGACAAGCTGGTCCGCTGGCCTCTTCTCAAACTGGTCTGCTTTCACACACAGACACTCCTGATGCACCCAGGAAGTTGGCTGGCAGCACCCACTCTCTGGCCAGCACGCCAGGACCCAATCCAAGTGGAGTCCAACCGCTCTCCCAAAGAAAGAGGCTACTCAAGGCACCGACGCTGGCCGAGCTGGACAGCTCTGAGTCCGATGTAAGACGCCTGTGAAATGACCACACTCACTGCTTGAACATAAATCACTAATGTACTGTGTATGTAACCCGACTTCATTATACTGTAAGTACTAGATCATAAACAGCTGATGGAAACATTGCTGTATAAGAAAATGTATTAAATGATGCTTTATTTCAAACTTCAGATTGTTATTTTTTAGCTTGTATTGCCATGGCATAAAGTGCAGTATGTGGTTCAGTGTGTCATTCTTAAATAGGTGTTTCTTGTCTTTTAAAAGGAGGAAGCTACGCGGAGCAGCTCCAGTATGTCCACATCTTTGGTGGAGGACACCTCTCCTGAGCCTGCCATTGGAAAGAAGGGTGAGAGACTGATTTATTTCACCATCAAACATATAGTCAGATGACAAATGAGATGAATACCAGCCTTGGGCATCTACAACAGCGTCAGTGTTTCTTGACATTGATTGTTCAAGTCTGTAAACTGTACTGGGGGGATTAACATAGTGCTGAGACGTGTGGCCACAAAATTATATATGTACATAGGATTATAAACAAACCTGAAATAACCCACTCAAAGCATGAGAAATACCTTGAGTTTTACGTAATCCTTTCTCTGATCCCATCTTTCTGAATTGTAAACCAACTGGAGAGAGTTGCTGCTTCAGAAATACAGTAAATCCCAAGTAATGCATTTTTGTCTTAAAGTTTTTACTCTTAGTAAGTAGGTTCACAAGTACCTTATCTGACAGTGTACTTTGCCCTATGCTTTGTAGCAGACCTCAAAGCAGGACATAACTGCTGCTGATTTAAGAGTTCCAGCTGTTTAGCTGTGCTACAGTATGATGGTTTATGAAACATTTATACATAATTATTAATGGATGAACTAGATACCACCCACCACTAGATGAACACCATTTTAACAAAATACCTCCCCTCATTTAGTTTTGATAAAAGAATTATAAAATGCTGTCACCCAGCAAATTCTAAGGTGCAAAAATCATAAAATGTTTTTTCCAAGCTTTTTATTTTTGTCATTCATGTCTCCAGCTCCTCCCAAGTTTCTACCAATCTCTGCTACCCCCCAGCCAGACAAGCGCCACTCTCCACAGAGGCGGCACTCCATTGAAAAGGATACTCCTACCACTGTCCGCCCTTTTGTGCCACCATCCAAGGAAAGCTCCAAGTCTCTGGTATGTAAACTATGCAAACTATTTACTAGACTGACCATCAGGACATGAGTTTTAATGTGAAGTAAAAGTTAATCTATGGTTTTAATTCCTG
Source organism: Pseudamia nigra (assembly GCA_029823295.1). Taxonomy (NCBI): domain Eukaryota; kingdom Metazoa; phylum Chordata; class Actinopteri; order Kurtiformes; family Apogonidae; genus Pseudamia; species Pseudamia nigra. The sequence continues at coordinate 6,291 of JAQQAE010003116.1, read as the reverse complement.
ACCTGAAACACAGACAGAATGTTTACTACTTCTTCTCTGCCGGTACACCAGTAACGCTGCATGTCTAATCTATCTGTTGACTCCCTTCCTCATCCTGTGACTGGTCATTTGTTTTCCATGAGGTCAGAGCTTCTCTGAGGAACTCTGTGCTGGTCGTATGATTCGACTGAGGTTGATGGATGTAATTGAAACCACAGGACAGGCCGCTGTGTGAAGGGGATTTAGATAAAACCGGTCCATTCCCACTAACTTGCATGTTTAACAACAGAGCCCTGGCACCAAAGCAGAGGCACGATTTTCAACCTGCTGAATGTCGACTAACAAGAACAAATCAAATCAAAAAGATGTTGCTCATATCCTGAGGCAGCTAGCCTTAAGCAATACAGGACTAAAATAAAACCGGATTAGATTTACTACTTGGATACTGTGACATTTATATTTTTAAGGAATTTGTGTATGTTTTATTTCTCTTTTTTATTGATTACACTGTCCTAGGCCTTATGAGTGAGAATTACTGAACTTTGGCAAACTTGTCACACAGAAAATTTATATTGCATGCATCTCTATAAACTGGTTTGGAGCAAATAAATTTGACTGAATAATGTGGTGAGATAGATGGAAAGAAAGGAAGAAAGAAAGAAAGGAAGGAAAGATGGATACTTTGAGCCCACAAGGGGAAATTCACAAACGGCAGCAAACTGGTTTCGCGCCAACCTTAAGGGGCGGGGGGTTAGAGTAAAAAAAACACAAGAAGGTGGTGCTGTAGGCTGTGTTACACATGACTCATGAATAAACACAGTAGAAGAAGTAGAGCATCTGTTGTGAATTGCCACCTAGATTTTTCCCACATAAGAGGAATAATTTTGTGTCCTCATCCACATTTTGGACTTTATGTTTCACACTTTCTCAGAATTTCTGGAACAATTCTGCAAACAGATTGTCCAAATTTTTCCAGTACCTGAAAATTCTAAATACATATCTAAACACACATACTGACAGCAGAGATGGAAACAAAAAATGTATAGCCATGCTTTAGGCCAGTGATTATTAGGTGGCAGACCAAAAGCCACATCCAGGCTACCAAAGCTTACCATCTTGGCCCAAGTGTCTGTTTCTGTGCAAAGAAAAATAGATTGCGAAGTTTATAAAATGCATTTCTGATCCCTGTGGACAGAGGACACAAGAAAGACCGAAGAGAGGTGGTTCAAATTGATATTCCACAAATAGACTGCACATGCTGGTAATTAGCAGGAAATATCTATCAAATTTAACTGATCTGGACTATTATACAGTGACTGTCTTCTTCTTCTTCTCCTTTCGGCTGCTCTCCTCAGGGGTTGCCACAGCGAAATACCAATGATTCGCATGTTTGATCTGGCATAGGTTTTTTTACGTCGGATGCCCTTCCTGACACAACCCTGTATTGTAGGAAAAAGCTTGAAGTTTATTCACTAATAGTAAGCTGACATAGGATGGATTTATAGTCTCCAAGACTCAGTTGCTAAATCAGTTGATACTGTTTCCATCTCATTTGTTTTTTGGGTTCAGTTTAAGAAAGAAACATATCCAAAATACCAGAACATGTTTTTTCCCTTCTCACATTTTATAAAGTTATAAATATTCTGTGGGCTTTATAGGAATCTCCGGTAAACCACATTATCACTATTCTAGTAGGTATAAAGCCATATTTCATTTGATCTCTGATTTGCATTGTGTCATTTCCTATTTCATTAAATGCTGCAGATGAGGGCGGATCCCATTGCCAAGGTAACCTGTGTGTCTGTCAGTCTCTCCATCAGCCCGCCTGGTTTTATTACTGCATTTTAAAGAACTGTAGGCAAACTGAGAAGCGAGCACATGAGAATAAACCTTACTGGGAAAGGCCTGCAGGGCTGTGAGGTTCTCAGGACATCTGGTTTTCACTGATTCTCAAGTCCTGGTGTCTGTGACTATGGCTCCTTGCAGAAAGAATGTGATCGTCTTAATGCAGACTGTCATCTCTCTGGAATGTCTCCCTTTGAAAGCAGCTTGTTGTAATTAACTTTGACTGTTCTGAAATTAGATTTCATACTACACGTGAAAAATCAGCTCATTAATAATATGAGTGCATGCAAAAAAAAAGCTTTGGCACTGTTGTGAAATGGGAATGAAAATGTGAGTTATTTTGTTAAAAGCTGTGGATGAATTAGAACAGGAGCAGCTTAAAATCACGCATTTGCAAACCTTGTTTATTAAACCTTGTTAAGCCCATATATGATGTTGTTAGAATGAGGTTTGAATACCTTGTTCCCTTTGTCTGCTGGCCAGGTGGAAGCTGCCAGCGGTTCTCAGGGCAAGGTACGTCACTGTTACTACAACAAATTAAACTGTATCATCCAAAACACGTCACTGTGTGAGAAACTCATCCACAACCAAGTTATTGACTTGTCTTGTCTTATGTGAATGGGACATTGTGTTATTGATACTGGGTTTGGATTTGGAGCTAAATACTGTGTTCTGTGGCCTGTGTCTGTCTGTGCTCCTATTTTGGATGTTAATTTTTAAGGTATGTTTCTAATAATTTACACATTGGATGACTTTACCCTTACGGGTACATTTATAAAGGATTTGTAAACCATTTTAATTAGGTTATTACCAAGGTTGTAAGGCTTTATTAGTCAGACAGTATTAATTAATTGCTTGTGGGTCTAGGGCTTCAGCCCAGCAAGCTTGAATAGCTGTAAAGATGTCATGTGAGAAGTATTTAAGGACAAAGGATAGTCAAAATGGAATCAGCAAAATTGATTATAACCACAAACGGATCAATTTCTGGCATTATTGATCATATATCAGGTAGCACTGTTATTACACAAGGTGCCAGAATCAGATAATTTTATAACAACTTAAATTTTCAGTTGTTATACAATGATGATAAATGAGAGTACTATAATGAACCAAATAATTTTAAAAGATGATCACAACAATTCTAAATATTATTGATGATAAAGTCTGTACTACCTGATGTGTAACCTAATTATAGACCTTCTTAAAGTCCTTTATTAAAATCCTTTATAAAATGGTGCCGTGCATTGTATCAAGAAAGTCTATGTAAGAGAGAACTGTGGCATATTGAATCATCCGCACGAGTCTTACATGTTCTAATCCAGTGGACCCTGAACAACATGTACATCAGGGGTCTCAAACTTGTACCATGGAGGGCCGAGACCCTGCAGGTTTTCCTTCCACCAAGTCAGTAAAGCAGGTGATTTCACTGATCAGTAATCGGAGGGGAGGAGCTCATAAGTCAAATCTGCTGGTTGGGGACTAGTTAGAGAAAAATCCTCCAGGGTGTCGGACCTCAGTGGCACAAGTTTGAGACCGCTGATGTACATTAAGCTGTTAAGCTGAGTCAAAGGGTAGTTTAGTTGAGAAATTACTGAAGAAACTCACGGTTACAGTTTGCCACAAATCTCCCTGTGCTGCACTGGGGGTTTTGTTCACATGGAGGAACATATTGTGGTCTTAAGAACATGTGAAATGTAAAAATGCAGTTCGCTCTAGAAGCTGCTTTTGTTTTATTGATAAAGACATAAGGTCTGGAATAAAGGAAATGAAAGGATCAACACCATGGCGTCTGTGTGGAATTCCTGCATTTCTGTTCCCTGTCATGTATGTGCAGTAAAGCTGGGTGATAGAGCCAAAGACGTTCTTACATAAAGGTGTGCAATATCATAAATATAAAATATCATGATAAATAAAATAAAACTAAAAGATAACAAAACGTAGATGATGAAAACAACATAGATGGCACAAAAACACTGACAAACAGGAAGAAACAGGACCAAAAAACCTTCTCATTATATATATTTTTAATTTAATATTGTCATAGTCATGGTAGTGAGACAAAAGAACAGTGGTCACAATGCTTAATTGCCATTATTAAATATCATGATATAATATGTATTTCAAAAAGTGAGGATTTATTACCCAGCTTTACTTTCTGAAACCATTATTCATGGTTCAGAGCTTGTATGAAACTTACTGTATTTATCTCCTCACAATCCTCATCTCATTGCATGTTTAGTCCTTTGGGGAAAACAGTGTTGAGTGGGTGTTAAGGTGTGGACCATAATCCAGCAAATGTTTTTATGTGGGGTCATTCTCATTAACACTCCCACTGTTGCATCATGGTCAGATATTTGTGGTTTGCTGATTTGCTGTGTTTTCTTTCTTAGGAGGAGTTCCGTTACCCAATGGAGTGTCTGGCTCTGACTGTGGAGGAGGTGATGCACATCAGACAGGTTCTGGTCAAGGCCGAACTGGAGAAGTTTCAGCAATACAAAGACATCTACAATGCTCTCAAGAAAGGAAAGGTACGTACATCCACTTTGTTCTTAGTCTGTCTGTCATGATCATTCTAAGCCAGTTACACGTCCGTGCACCTTCCTCACCTTATGGCTTCCTCTGTAGCTCTGCTTTTCATGTCGGACCAAGAAGTTTTCTCTGTTTACCTGGTCATACACCTGCCAATTCTGCAAAAGGTAAACTTAAACGCTGCTATTAGATCTACTGTACTTACAAACTGATGCGTCTTTTCAATAATTTTCACTTTAACAGTCTCTAAAATCTTTGTCCTTTTTAGGCCTGTGTGCTCCCAGTGCAGCAAAAAGGTAGGTGCTTCCTTCCTTCTGGTCAAAAGTTTCATATAAATTCATCAGAGTACGAGTCTCAGTGGGCAAGTGAGCATTGCAAAGCATTAGGTGAGAGAGTCGCAGTGCAGAGAGAAATGCAGTGAAACAGATGAATAAGAGGAAATTTTTCTTCACATCATCATCAAACATATCTGTTTATGCTGTTTCTTTGAGTCAAGTCCCTTTTTATATTGCTCCACCCCTACATGCTGGAGGATTAAAAGGAAAGCGCAAAATCTAGACAGAGGGGAGGGTCTGCAGAGGGGAGACATACTGACACAGAAGTCATTGACTTAGAGCAGGGGTGGGCAGTTCCAGGTCCTGAAGGCCAGTGTCCCTGCTGGTTTTCCAGCTGTCTCTCCTCCCCGCTGTTGATGACCTGGATCAGGTGTGTTCAGTAATCAGGGTGGGGCAGAGACGACGGGTAGGGAACAGACAGTATATTGCTTCTCAGAAAATGTTCCATACGTTTCCATTAAAATTTTCATTTTATTTTGTCTTTCAGTTTGTTTTTTGACTTTTTCCAAGTACAGTACAGTTTCTGTTTTGTTTTTTATGAAGTGTCCACTTTTAAGATTCAGTTTTAGTTTTTTTTTTTTTGTGTGTGTGATTATTTTTTTAGGGATGATGAGGAAATCCTTGATTAATAGACAATGGAAAAAGGCACAATGAAAGAATGTATGCCATAAAAGATTTACAAAACCATTTTAAAGGTCCTGTATTATGCAAATTGATTTTCATTCTTTAACATCAAACAGTAATATTAGGATCTAAAAATGGAAACGGTTTTAAAATGTTTCATAACTTTCGAACCATTAATTGAATGAATATGCTTAAAACCAAATAAATAGGTCAGGCATCCCAAAAATGATCTACCTCAAATCTTTGAGGTTTCGTGAAAGTAATTTTTCTCTCTTAGTTTTACTCTTACTGTTTGTTAATCCTGTATAAATGCTAAAACAAAACCCATTGTCCTAACGCCGTGCATTTTTATTTTCCCCAGATGCGGCTGCCATCCAAACCATATTCCACTTTACCCGTCTACTCTTTGGGCCCCAGTTCTATGGCTAAAGAAGAGGCAAGTGCATCATCGTCTGTAGCCACTGAGGCGGAAAAACAGCCGTTTGGGTCTGGACACCAGCGACACAGTCTGCGCAGAAGTGTTTACAAGTACGCTACTGTGAAATTTACATTTCCTTTAATATAATTAACATGGACCAGTAAGTCACACTGCCTGGGGTTATTGTGGGTTCCAGTCTGCATTTCAATCTGGTGCTGAAGTCAGAGGCTAAATGTAGTGCAGCAATAAGCATTTGAACATTTACCTTAATTTATTTATTAATACTGATTGTCAGTGAATATGTTTACATGCACATCAATGATCCATCATTATTCTGAATATGACAGGTGTCAGTTGTCGTTTGGATATTCAGAACATTGTTTTTCTGAGTGGAGCTTTTTCCAACTATAGAAATACTTCATTATTCTTTTCTTTTTTTAACTGTGGATTATAACACAGCAAACATTCTGATTGGAAGGAAAAACACACTTAAAAGGTCCAATGTGCCGGATATGAGGATTTTGGATAATCTATTGAAACAATTGAGTTTAACATCTAGAA
>JAQQAE010003115.1:0-20837 GCA_029823295.1 Pseudamia nigra | reverse complement strand
ATCCCCAACATAAACCCACAAGTCCCCATAATGCCGGGTGGCTCCCCCTAGCGGCACCCCACAGCCGCTACAATATTATAAAATCAATTTTTGGCATCTACCATCTATGGATTGTCTGGAAAATTTGAAAGAAAGTAATCAGGAAAATGACCAAATTAGGAGCAAACAGACAAACTGTTCAAAAATAACCACCATGGAATGAATAGGAATGAACAAAGTAAGAAAACAAAGACTTAACAAAGATTTAACAAAATGAGCAGCAATTAACAAAAATAGTCCAATAAATGAACATAAATGTAACTGTAAATGTAAAGTATTATTTTTTAAGAAACCAAAACTTTTGATTGATGCATTGTCTATTGATGGACTAAAATGCTACCAAAAAATATTAAAGTTTTATTGTATTTAAATGTAATTGTATTTTATTGATTTTACGTTGACTGACGATTTCTTTCTTTCTTTTTTTTTTTTTTTTAATAATCCGTAACCGGAATTCCCTGTGCGCAGTGACTCTAACTTGCCACTCGTGTTCTCCGGCAGCAGCGGCCGCATCATCCGCGTCTCCATCCGAGGACAGCGGGTGCTTGTAGGACACTGGACCGCGGAGGGAGGGGTCCTGGCCTGGGCACGGATCCCGAAGAGGCCCCGCGGCCGCCGCTGGATGGAGTCGGGCTGCATTCAGACCGCAATGGCTATGGGTCTGACATCGAAGAGGGCGTCTGCGCGGAGCGTCGGCGTGGAGCGAAAAAACCTCATCACGGTGTGCAGGTACATCACGACACAGGCGACATGTTCAAATATCTGCCAACACCAGCCCTTGCCTGCATGCTGATCAGCTCCCAGGCGAAATGAAATCAGGAATAATTAAGATAAATGATCAACATGTCAAACAAGGGTGAAACAATAGGACAAAACGTGTAATAATGAGGAATGTGTGTTGACATTGTAGTGATGAAGAGGAGGCACCTTCAGGAAACCATCACACCCCCTTAAGATGATGAGAACAAACTTCAATATTTTAATTCAAGGCATGTTTTTTGCTTTCCTTCCAGATGATATGGTCTATTTTGTTAATTTTTCATTGAATTTATGAAATTGTTTTGCTCATTTGATTGATTTTCTTGCTTGTTTTACCAATTTTTTGCTGCTGTTGTTCCTTATCTTTTTTTATCCCATATTTTGTAGACCAGATTATTGTCCTCTCCCTTGAATATTCCCTTAGTATTTAAATTATAGGTGCATTTCTTATTTTTCCTTCCCCGTGGTATGGATTTTTTGTTTCTTTGTGTTCAACATGGTACATATTCTGGCTTATTTAGGTAATTTTTCTGCTTGTTCTGTTCTTTTTTTTTTTAATCATTCTGTTACTTGTTTTATTGTTTTTGTCAACCAGAATGTAACCTCTTCACTTCAATATTCCCTAATATTTTAATTACAGGCACATTTTCTGCTTTTTTTTGGGTCCATCTTGTAGCTCATTTTCTCGTCAACAACACAGCCCTTTCTTTTGAGTATTATCTTAGAGTTTTAATTCCAGGCACATTTCTTATTTGTCCTCCCCATTAAAGGCAGTACATTTATTTTACATTACTTTATCAGCCTTAAATACATCAGTGGATGGTTTTATGTCTTTACCTATTGTAGATTCCTTTTTTAAAAATGTTTATCCATAAAGGAAAATTGAGTTTAAAATGACAAACATGTAGAAGCAAAGGGGGATTCCTGTCTGCAAAGGAGAAATAGCCAGCAGTAAGTTTTGTCCTTCATCACTGGGAGCATCAGTGGTTTCCTGAGCAGGATAAGGGCATTTGCTGCGTTCAAGGACTCCTCCCTCCGTCAAACCGAGCCCCCTCTCCATCCCCCGCTGACGGACTGATACATGCAGACATCAGAGGTTAGAGGAGATGATTGGACCTTTAATTCACCTAAGGAGAAGCGTCAGCAGAGGAATATCTATGCACAAAATGAGAGAACTGAAACTGAAACCTTACAAGATAACCCATCTACAATATTTTGTTCAACTGTTGTTCGTTTTGTTTTGCTGGTTTTGATCATTTTTGGAGTTTTTTGTTGCTTGTTTTTGCTCATGTTTGTTCACTTTGATTTCTTTTGTTAAGTTCTGTTCATTTTGGTGCTTGTTATGTTCATTTTTTCCTGTTTTTGTTGCTTATTTTGTTAATTTTTCTTCATTATGTTGTTTGTTTTGCTCATTTTGATCTTTGTTTTGTTCATTTTTGCTTATTATTTTTGATTGAGTTGTTCATTTATACTCATTTTGGTGTTTATTTATTTAATTTTTACTCATTTTGTTGCTTGTTTTGTTCATTTTGGTGTCTGTTTTGTTCATTGTTGCTAAATTTGTTGCTTGTTTTGCTCACTTTGTTGCTTCTTTTATTCATATTTGTTCATTTTGTTGAGGGTGAATTCACATTCTGACAGTGTTGTCTAAAGACCTTTGTAATGAAAAGTAGTTTAAGGTTAAATTTTTTATTTTGATATTATTCTGTCAGTTTTATTCCCTTTGAATTTCATCTAATTTCATTTGCAAATTCCAAATATATAACACCCTTAGACATATTCATCATCTTTCTTGCACACTTAAAAAAAAAATTTTAATTCATGTCTCTGAACTGTTTTTTACAGCTTCATTTCTTATGAGAAAGTGGATGATATAACCAAGAAAATAAATGAGAAAGGGGAAAATTAAGTAAAAAAGAACAAAATGGACAAGAAATTTAACAAAAATAATCCAAAAAATTGACAAAATATTGAGAAAATTAATAAAATAACTTAGAAATAAACAGAAAAGAGTAAAATAAGAGAAGAAACCCAAAATAAACAACAAAATGAGCATAAATAAACAAGAATATGTTTAGAATTGTTGATGTTTTGTATAATTTTTGTATCTTTTATGTTTACATTGTTTTCATCTGTTCACATCATTTTAAAAATATTTACTTTGTTTTCATTCCTCACAAATAAATGAAAGCCACAAATAACTGTCTAGTTTCTTCAATTTCCACTGGCTTCAACAAAAATCATCCTCTAAAAACCAAAAATCCAAAATCACCCCCACAGACGCGGCACATTCGACACATACAGCTCCCAAACCTGAAAAAAGACGACGTCCAGACTCTGAAAAACACAATCAAGCCAGAGTTTTTATTCCAGTCCCTTCCGTCCAGGGTCCGGTTTGCGATTTAGTGACATGTACAGAGAAGCACAACAAACATCACACAGAGCACGGCTGCAAAAAAAAAAAAAAAAGAAAAAAAAAACATCTCACAAAGGACTTAAGACGCCGAAAAAACATTATTCCAGACACAAACAGACGCTTGTTTTCAGTTCGGCCGACTGGCTAAGACCCATTTAATCGTGTAAGCGTTTTAATGACGTAACACAAGACAGAACTGACCCTCGAACTGCTTTCCATCAGTCACGCTCATCGTACAGTTTCAGATTAGGTTCACGTGGACGCGGCTTCTCCGTGGCACCGGCGTGTCCTCGTCCGGTTCCGTGACGGTGCAGGTTTTCTGTGTTTTTCCTCCCGATGCCTTTTTTGGGTCACAGTTGATTCAAAGTCTCATTAGGTGCGTTTCCATAAATGGTTTGAACGTGCGGAATCTGAACGAACTCGCAGAATTTTGCAGCAAATCTTGAGGTGTTTTTTTGTACGCTTTGAATAAATCCACGAGGAATGAAAGTTTAACTCGAGTGATTGATCAGCTGTTTGTAGCATCTTCTCAAAGATTTGATGACGTACTAACATGACTGGTCGTTGAGGATTTGAGCTGCACAATTAATTGTATCACGATCTCAAAAGGAATATTTTTTACAGTATAAAGGTCCAAAATTAGGAGGTTTTGGTTGAAATCCTTTATTCCTTCAGCAATCAGACTGTTTAATAGTTGTTGTTGTTGTAAATGAATTACTCACTATTTCATTCTCTTGATCTCATTACTTCTCTTATTCCTGTTTTTAGTCTTACTTAAATGTTTTATACTGGTTTTTACCTAGCCTATATATTTAACACAGGGTCTTTTATTACGGTATATATTCTATTATGGTAAATCCCTGTCTTCATTTTTAATTATTGCTTATCACTGTTTCTCCTGCTGATCTGCAGTCAGTGACATATAAGGATCTTTTGTGTCTTATTAAGGTGTTGTGTGTATGGACTGGGATTAATAAAGTTGTCTGAATCTGAATTACATAAGTAGAAACTGAATAATAACACAGACTCTGCTTGTGTAAAACATGCAAGAAGGTCACTGTTTGTTTTGCTTGTTGACGTTCCCGTATTTAAGTTTTCTTTAACTTTTATGTTTCAGTTAACATGTCTGAATGAATAATATAAGCAAGATGATGCAAATCGCAATCTTCCTATTGTGCAAAATCATCACAGTGTGACTTTTTCAGTGTAATTGTGCAGCCCAACCAAGGGTGTTGCTCATTCTGGTCTCCTGTCTACACAAACATCTTAGCTACAAATCAGAAACTCCTGTTCTACTCTGTTTACTGGAGCCCAGATGTCGTGTACTGCGCCGTCTTCTGCTTAGTTTACTCCCTCCAATCCCATCTATGGAAATGCACAGAATGCGTATTCTCATTTTTGCAACTTTTCCACATTTCCTTTACATTTCCCCGGAAACGCAGCTAGTGAGAGCACACTAAAGCATCTGGTTGGACTGAGGGACACAGATTCTTCCAGAGCTGCCTGGCTGCTGAGCTGACATTAGTGCATCGTTAGTAATCCAGGCCAAGCCTTTATTTTCCCCTAATACATGTGTGTATGTCTATATAAAGTCTGACCTTATCCCCTTTACTGTCACATCATATATTAAGCATTTAACAGACACCTCTGGAAAACAATCAGAGACCATTATGTTTATTCTTTACAAGCTAAAGTTGATATTTTTGTTTAAATTGGAAACTACTGGCCATGTTTCTTTGAAATTTGGACAGACCTCAAACATTGCAGAAAACAAGTATATATATATTCACTTTTAAGCAACACATGTCTACTTATGGAGAATCTTGAAATCAATCTTGATTTGTGGCCTTTTTACCAGTGTCTCACATTGGTTTTAGTTGAATTTTTTTGTAATCGTGCCAAACTTGAAGCTATTCCAGATATTTTCAGTGGTGAAATCTCATGGTCTCTTATTTTTTCCCCAGAGATGTGCAATCAGCACACACAGATTAACATTTCAGTCCCCCAGAGTTTGCTTTTTGGTGAAGTCACGTCACTCCTGGGGCTGGTTTACCTCTTATTTGTAATTTCCGTTCGTAAAAGTCCACATGTCGTCGTCAGATGTTTTCTACCAATGGGGCTCACAACAAAAACAAGCTGGCATCATAGTCCTCTTTTCAAAAGTCCATTGATTTACTTCTTATCTCGCATAAAGCAGGTATAATTCTAACCTTGTACTGTTGTTTTAGGGCCGTGCCAACACTGTGGAGCCCATTGTGATCAGAGACAAACGTTACAGCAAAAGACATCAGTGAATATTGATCCAACAGGTCCCATATGAGGGGTTTTTCCAGGGGTTTCTGAATACATTTGACTGATATTTAACTAAAATTAAGACTTATAATAAACAATAGACTAATAATGATGGTGGAAAAACAAGAAAAGATGTTGCTCCTGTCAGGTGAAAAAGCTTTTTTCTTCATTCAGAGAGTTGAAATGGCATAAAAATTCACTGTGATTGGAGGTGCGGTTTGTCCTGACGGCATCAAATTCCAAATATTTTAGCTTTAACAGCCTTGAAAATAATTTTGAAGTACGTGATCACTGATGGTGTGATATTTACTGATATGATTTACCAGGATAGTCATTATTCTTTTGTGTCTATAATGATAAGGATGAAAATGTTACTCTTTTGATTGATTTTAATTCAGTGTCTATAATGTTTAGTTCATTTTGTCTTTTTATGTCTATAAATGCAATTTCAAGGCTTTTATTTTGTTTTGACTTGTACATCCTGCTCCATATTTTTGCACATTATTGCATGTTATGCATCATTTTGCATCTCTTTGCATCTTTTACATCACATTTGTTATTTGACTCATTTTCAGTGTATTGTGTGATTTTGCATGTTTTACATATTTTTGCATCTTTTACATCATGTTTGCTGCTTTATGTCTTATGCTGTTTTCAACATGTTCTTCTTTTTATGTTTGTAACATGCTGCTGCATTTTTTTTTTGCATCTTATTGCACCATATTTGTTTTATGTCTTTCATGTGGATGTCACTGTTTTCTTCTTTTTTGTTTCTGTCATGTCTTTTGTGATGTATCTTGTGATTTTGCACCTCTTAGTCTTTTTGTGTTTTTTGCATCATTCTGCCAATAGTCTGCTAATAAATTAAAATTATAAGTACTCCCCAGCTTCTTCAGCTTTCCCTCAGGACCAAAATTCAGCTTTTCTACTCAGATAAAATAAAGGTTTGACATTTATCAGAATTATTGATATTTGTGTGTATCCATCAACTCCATGTTGTAGATGATATTTTTAATTTGCGCAGCGTCGGCTGTGTCGTCCTCCTTCTCTGCACTGTTGCCATTGGCAACAGGTTTGATCTGAACATGGCCGAGCTGAGGCTTTTTCTGCAGTCAGTGGAAATTTTCATGCAACTTACTATGAGTATTTATGAGACATTTTGTTCTCAGGCCACCTGTCGTTCTGTTGTGTTTAACACTGAGCTGTATTTATGGCGACGTCCGTGACCAGAGGAGCAGTGTAGACGCGGGGAACCTGAAGAAGAAATAGATAAGAGCCGTGAGAGATCTGATGAGAGCTTCAGCTGGTTCCTGTAAACAAAGGCGGGGAGGGTGATGTGCCAAGGTTTTAGCTTTTTCCGGGGTGTGGCATCACAGGAGATGATGATGTTCCTCAGTGTAAAGACAAACACTACAAATTCAGATCTATGACAGGCCCCTGCAAGTGGGTGTGTCACGTTTATGCAGAACAGAAGTGAAAGGTTGCATCATTCAGTGTTTCCAACAGCCTTCTTTTCGTTTTTGGGGCTTGGGTGTATTTTTTGTTCATTTTCTGGAGTAATTTTCTTGATCAGTTTGTTCATTTTGTTCATATTTTGTTCTTTGAATGATTTCTGCTATTTTGTCAAAGATTTTGTTGATTTTTGCACAGTTAATTTTTTGGGAGATTTTTTTTCATTTCTTCATGTAGTGCTTATTTCTTCATTTTGAGGTCCACAGGACCTCAAAATAAACAAAATAAGCATTTTTTGTTTATTTCTGTTCATTTTGTTATTTATATTTGTTTGTTTTTAATATTTTATTACTTATTATATTCGTTTTAAAATTAATTTTCCTGATCATTTTGTTTTGAACATTTTTGTGATTATTTTGATTATTTTTCTTTATTGTTCACTTTGCTGAATATGAATTTGTTTTTCAATTTAATGTACACTCACTTTCATTCTGAAGTTTATTCTGAACAGTTTATCAGAATATACATATTGAGCATTTTCTTTCATTTCAGTTTATTTTGTTGCTTAATTTGTTCAATTTTTTTAAATTTGTTAAAAAAAAATTTCTTTTTGTTCCTTATTTTAATTTTGTTGATATAGTACTTTTGTTTTCATTTTGATGTACACTGGCATTCAGAACAGTGGATCAAAATGAACAAAATAAGCACATTTTTTGTTCACTTTGCTGTGCATTGTGTTTGTTTGTATTTGTTTTATGGGGGGGGGGGTTGTTCATTTTATGTCCCCTTCAAAAGCCCTATGTGGAAAGGCACAAAGTGATGCATTATTGTTTCACAGAAAATGAGATGTTCAGCGCTGCAGGGTCCAGAAATGCCCCAGTGTTCAAATGAAACCCACGCACTGGCTTGCACATCCCATCTCCTCCTCTCTCACCACTTATCCTCTCGTTATTTTCCATTTTACCCCCCTGCCGGGTTCAAACATCTGATTTCACTCTCAGTGCTTCTCAGCCTGATGTCCTACCCATCCATCATGCCCACTGATCCCTCCACACCTCCTCTGACCATGAAACACTTTGTCTGGACACTTTTTTTCCACAAGGGGGAGGTGGATAAGAGATTAAAGCACCGTGCTGTTACATTTTATCCTTCTGCCTGTTTCATATTGGGCCAAATTAACATCCTGATGTCATTTTAATCAGAGCACAATGTATTCTTTCTCCTGGCTGTTTGTGCTGGTCCAGTACAGAACAGGATGTCTCTCCCGACAGGCCGTGATGACAAACACACCACTGGCTGGTGTTACACAACGCTGCAGCCAGTGAGGAGTCCGCCTGTGTCATCTGATCCTGCTGCTTATGCCAAGACTAAGGAGACAGAAACAGGAAGAGACAGAAAGAGAAAGGAGTCAGGGAGAGGTTTACGGGGGAGGAAACAAAAAAAGAAGTAGTGTGACACAGAGCTGGACGATACAGCCAAAAATGTTGTCACAATAACAGCTTAAAAGGGTCTGAGCCAATTTACTTGAACTTTATCGTGGTTATTGACCACTTTAATAGCTCCATCCTTTCCTATCAGATTTTGCGGTAGGTGGTGTTACTTCCAGTATTAAGAAAAGACTGAAAAATCTTGGCTATATATTTCATCAAATATCTCAATTGCAGGAATTCTAGTTTTATTAATGTTTAAATGGTAATTTTTGGTCCTGAGTTGAAGAAATCGGATAATTACTTGTTCTAAATTATGAGTAAAAGATGCAACAAGACAAAAATGACATAAAAGATGCAAAAACATGAAAATATGCAAAAAAAAAAAATCCCTTATGACACAAAAAGATGAAAGGGCCCTCAATGACAAAACAAGACAAACACAATGTAAAGGTTGCAAAACCAAAAAAGATACAAAAAAACAAAAGCTGCAAAAATTTGATTCGGAATATAAAAAATGCAAAAAGTCAAAAACAACATGCGAAGCAAGGTAATATGTAAATTACCTAAATGATGGAACAAGACAAAAACTGTATAAAGAAGCAAAAAAGACAAAAAAGATGCAAAAAACAAAAGGTGCAAAAAAAGATGAAAAGCAATATAAAATGCAGAAAGACACAAGAAGACAAAAACAATATAAAAGATGTAGAAGGATTTAACAACATAAGATAGACAGAAAGAAAAATGAAAAAATGTAAAAGATGCAAATAGATGAGTAGCTTACAAGATGTAAAAAACAAAGGAAAATGACATCAAAGGGGGAATGAGACAAAAACAACATAAAAGATGAAACAAATATAAAACACACAGATATAATTAACACAGAGGATGCAAAAAGACACAAAAACAACAAATTATAGATGAAGTCGACATAAGTGATGTAAAAAATTTATTTTGATTTAATGTTGTGACTTACATTAAACCAAAATAGGTGAACACGATCTGAGTTCTCATCATTACAGAGATGGAAGGAAAATTTGGAAACTCAATTCACATCATTAAATATAATATAAAATATATATCACAACAACCATAGTGGTGAATTTAAGGCCCAACTTCAGTGTGAGGAGTTAGCTGCAGACAGGTACATTTTGTTTTGCCCTAGGTGGTGCTGGATCAGACAGTGGTGTAAGTACAGTAGAGGGGTAAGAGAGAGCAACAAAGGGCATTTAAAGAGAGCAGAGAGTGGGCCTGGCACACATCCAGACCGAGTGAGAGGAGGCACAAAAGAAGCTTGTCCGAAGGCCCCTGCAGTTGTTTTTCAGTGTCAAATCGTACCAAGAGCATGTTGCAATTCCACTCCATCCATTTGCATTTGAGGCACGCCAGCGATTCCCCTTCACATCAAAGAATTTCAGTTCATTTACAGTCAGCTGCAGCTGCGTTCCTCTTCAGATAACCATGCCACTTTATCAGGTCACAAAGGACACAAGAAATCCCTCTTTTGATTCTTACTGCTCACATCAGAGAAAAATCACTGGTTGCTTAAAGCACACAATCCAGAGTTCTCACACAGAGCTCCGGGGACCACAGAGATTTATATCCAAGGGCTATGCAGGTTTTCCACTCAGTGTATATGTCATAGAAAATCTGCAAAACAAGCAGGCCCACACAGAATCTGCTCCCACAGAACATTCTGCAGAAATCTCCACACTGTCTGCAGAGTTATAACAAAGGCCAGTTGAACACATCTCTGTCCTTCTTGTACAGGGTTGGGCAGTTTCAACAGTGACACAAGGTGAAAGTTTGGAGGATTCATAATGACTGTTTTAGAAACTATGGATATATATGCCTGAGTTGTCCAGGAACTTTTCAGGAGGCACCTCCTTTGCTCCTCATGTTCAATGATTCAGTGTTTACTACAACACACATACGGAGGTGGGCAACTCCAGGCCTCGAGGGCTGGTGTCCTGCATGTTTTTCAACTACCCACTTCCGTCTATCTTCCAGCTTCTGATTCTCCGAACACACCTGATCCATGACATCAACAGTTGGTAGAACAAAGACAGTTGGAAACTATGCAGGATACCAGCCCTCGAGGCCTGGAGTTGCCCACACTTGCTCCAGTATATGTGTCATAGTAAATGTTGTAAGAAAGCATTAATTGTAAAATATAATATTTCAAATATTTAAAAAGTTTTAGGACATCAAGTTCCGACAATGTCCCACATAAGTAAAAAAACATCTGAATAAGAACATTCTGAAAACATCAGTAAATATTAGAGTGTAATACTCAACAGTTTTGGTACGAAATATTTAGTATAGTATTTTTACAGAACCTTATGCTACCCTACTACAAAAATATTCATTTTCTGACCATTTTTAAACTGTAGGTGTTTTGTCTTATATAGTATGCATAGAGCAAAATTTCTGCATCTTTATACAGTCCTTGTGTTCTCTAGCTGATAGCATCTGTCAAGTGTGTAGTTTTTGGGCGGTTAGTGAAATTGTGCACAGTGGACATCACTCACCTTGGCTGAAAACATTACCAGACATCATTTCAATGCCACTGACCTGTTTTCCTCGATAATTCCGGCATGACCAAACAAGTCAAAGCTCCAAAAGTAGAGTTAATCCAGTTTTTGTTGCAAGTTGGAAAAGACCCTGTGCAGACGCTGTGGTGCTGTCGTTTGTGTATTCTCTGTGATGGTGCTGTTTTCTTGTGACATTTTGTGCCAGTCCCCCCACCCCGCGACGAGGTTCGTTCTCATCTAGAGTGTCTTGCGTTTGGGGAAGAGGGCTTTCCGAAAAGAGGTGGTGGTGGTGCCTCTGCTGAAGGAGGCGCTGCCCAAGGAGATCTTGGTCTTCCCGCTGGTGATGGTGGAGGAGCCCAGAGATGTCGTGCTCCGTCCTCTGGTGATGGAGGAGTTCCCCATGGCGAGCTTGGTCTTCCCCCTCTTTATGGTGGTGTTGCCCAGCGTTAAGGCCGTCTTCCCCTCGGTGAAGCTGGTGTTGCCCATTGAGGAGAAGCTCGTCTACCTGACCCAGATTCGACAGCGGGGTTCGGGGATCACTCGAAGCAAAGCATCGCACACTCATGCAGCACGCCCTGCTCTGCAAGCCTTCGCGGGTAATAGTAACATCAGCTACAATCCAGAGCAGACCAGAATGCTAAGCGTGGATAGTGCGACCCCCGTGTCACATAATGCCTTCGTTGAGCTGGTCGACGTGGGCTCTGGAAGGCCACATACCACCCATGTGTCCCTGTGAATGGACAGAGGCAGCCGTAGGTGGCCACAGCCTATCTGGGGGGGACAGGGACAGTGGAGCGATTGTCCCCTGGCCACGACGACACCGGACGGTTGAAGGACACATTGTTGAAAAGGGGACAATCTATGGTGACATCACTTTCTTCTGAGCCATTGTTCCCTATAGCCTCTGATTGTAAGACATCGCCTCTGTGTGCAACTGTATGTACCATATGTCAATTGCCATTCAGTGTCAGATTTGATCAGATATTGTGTTCATGTCCTCCTCATGTATTTCTAGCCTTGCTTGTGCCTTGTGTTTTCCTGATTTTCTTCCTTTTGAATCATGCGTGTCAATCCTTTATCATCCATGTGGTTCCTCGTTGAATAACTGAATCTAAATTTTCATCATTTATTCAATTTAGAGCATAGAATATATGATAAAGTGCATCATAAAAACAATCAACCAAGCAGTGTTTGTACATGTTACTTTTATAAGCACTGTTACATCAGTCATCTTTTACAGTCAGCTACTTCATAACTGAGTTTGTTTTTCAACACATGGCAGAATAGTTATGAAAATGCAGGACGTCAGAATATCCACCCATATTATTTGCATGCAGAAATACCATATCTGTATGAAACGCTGCTGACAGTTCATGCGCATCACAGAGAACTGTGCTCTCTTGTGTCTCCACATACATCACACACAGCTGTTTTTGTCTCACTTCCCCTCCCTGACACACCATAAACTATTATCACTGTCACATTTGCATAACACACTCAACACTGCTTTACAAATCTCACTCTTGATTGCAAACCCATGAGATCTGCACAGTACTTGACACTTTCTTATGCTGTCACACAGTACCAGTAGTTACAAACATAGCAGCTCATTTCTACTTCACTACTGACCTGCTAAAACTGACCAGATACAGATATCCTCGGGGTCTCTGAGTGTGTTTTTCAAGTGTGGAAATTCCAGTAGATGTTGCAGTGTCTTTCTTTGCCCCTGATGAGTGTGGTTTTGAACACAGACACAGACTTGGTCCCATGGCTGAAGGTCAGAGTAGTGAGAGAGCTCGTGATCTCTCCTCGTGTGACAGAGGTTTTGCCCACTGCTAAGCTGGTGTCGCCCAAAGATATTGTGGTTCTGCTCCAGGATATCGAATATTTACCCCAGGAGATGACGTACCTAGTCCTCAGGATCGAAACCCTGCCTTTGGTGAAAGAGGTCTTACTTGATGAGAAAGTGGTTTTCCACTCATTGTTAGAGTCTTTTTTGGACTGCTTGGCTGCTCTGGGTGTCTCAGGGGTCCTTTCCATTTAGGTGTCCCTGCGCTTGCCCGTTAAAGCTTTGCGGAACGAGGTGGTTGTGGTTCCCCGGCTGAAGCTGGCCCGTCCCAGAGCCACAGTCGTCTTTTGCCTTTGAATGGTGGAGTCTCCCATGGAGGTGGTGGTCACTCCCCTGAAGATGGAGGAGTTGCCTAAGGAGACGGTGGTTTTTCCCCTGGCTATTGAAGTGCTTCCTACTGCCAGGGCAGTCTTGCCCTCGGTGATGCTAGTGTTGCCCATCTCAGCAGCGGCAGTCACTCCGAGCCCGTGCCTGGATGCCGGCTCTTAACATGCACGCTGCATAGCTGTCCCTCTGTGCTGCAGCGGCAGGGTGAGCCTGCGAGGTCAAAAGCCAAAGTAAATGTGTGGTCGCGGCTGCCCTAAATAGATCAGATCACAATGTATATAAGAGGGGGAGGGAGTTCTGTGATCATCCTTTGATGCTGACAGTCCTTCAGAGCTGAGACCCAAAAGGACCTGGAAGCCCTGTATGCTCAGAGGCCAAAAACACAGGGAGTAATTGTATTGTTTTCATGATAACACTGCCAAAGCCATGAAGGGGTACATTGTGTAGTACACAAGACAATTGGGGTGACCTCAGTGTGATAAGATGGCGTGGTTCCCAAAAAAAAGAAAAACCCTCCTCTGGCCATTGTTGTAGGGTTCAAATACAGTAGTACATTTGTCTGTACTGCTACAGTACACGGATGCATTCCTGAGGCTGTGGATTCAGATCCCTAGTGGAAATACCCCTCTACAACACAACAGTAAAATATCTCTTAAATTACGTAGTAAGTATGAATCGTCAAAATAATCATTTGCTGCAGTAAAATATTTGCTGCATCTGATGCTGATGATTAATTTTACTACCGTGCTTGTTTAAGTTTGAAATATTTAGAACAACTTCATACAGTGTCCTGTTGGTATTTTAATATGCAGCAGTGCATCACATCCTATAAAATTAAATCATTATGACTGTCCTTTGAGTTCCACCTATCTTGAAAAAGACAACTTTTCATGAGCTTAGATGAACAGGCCTGTTTTCAGCTTTCTGATGATGTATTTTCTACTGAATCCTAGAAGAATTTATCTTGGGCAGGAGAATTTTAACCTCAACACATGCCATCTTTCACTATATAACATTTGTTCAAAATCACACAAATTTGGACATTTCCACCTTTAACTGGACACGAGGGAGATGGAAATTGTAAATAAAACTTAAATGATCCTATGTACACAGAATGTTTTTTGACTTTCCTGTGTTTGTGCTCTTGTGTTTCAGATTCTCTGTAAAGACTCTCCTGGAGAAGTACACAGCAGAGCCGATAGATGACTCATCTGAGGAGTTCATTAACTTTGCTGCCATTTTAGAGCATATCCTCAGCCACCGCTTCAAAGGTAACACAGCAGGTAACATATAGCACCGGCAAAGACCAGCAGATCCGTTAACGTGACTTTCAGTGTGTGGTTGAAATAAGATTGAACCTCACTGACCTCAACAGGGATGAAACAGTAGTGACAAAGAATGTCTAGTGGAGTTTTTAGGTAGCTGTCACATTGCAGTGGCTGCTTGCTAACTGCATGAGCCGCTGTCATAGCAGAAATGATTCATTGTTATGTATTCCCCATGGTCCAGGTTCAGGAAGCTGGTTCAGCTCAGATGGACAACGCAGTTTCTGGGAATACATCCGGCTGGCATGCAGCAAGGTGCAGAACAACTGCATCGCCAGCATAGAAAACATAGAGAACATCAGCACATCACGAGCCAAGGCAAGTGCGTGCAAGTGATTTTATGCATGTGGCAGTGAAAGAGAGAGAGAGAGAGACAATGAAAGCTCTCTCTTCCCACTCCTTTCTAACATTGTTGTCCATGCACAGGGTCGGGCGTGGATACGAGTAGCGCTGATGGAGAAACGTTTGTCTGAATATGTGTCCACTGCCCTGAGAGACACCAGAACCACCAGGTCACTGATGATTTGAGTCACTTTAATTTAACACTTTCAACCAATGAAGTGTTTTTGTATATGAATATGTTTTCTCATGGAAGCTGCTCTTTCTTTGTTTATTTTACCAAAATAAACAAAAAGATGGAAGACATTATCTTCCAGCAAGCCCTTGTACAGTTGTTTTTACATTATTCAGCCAAAGGTTACAATCACTGCTTTATTATTGCTGTATCTGCACAGACATTATCATATCTTTTCTCCTAACAGGAGGTTTTATGATGATGGAGCCATTATGCTGAGAGAGGAGGCTACAGTCCTGACTGGCATGCTGATCGGACTGAGTGCCATCGACTTCAGGTGACGACGCAGTTCAAAATATACTGCAAAACATTTATAAAATACACTGAAAAACACAAATATTAAGAATAGAGAACAATCCCACTGCCATCATGACATATTTCCAAATAGTTATTTACTTTTTTAAAATCATTTTACAGGGGTTTGATGACTAATAATGCTATAAATCAAACTCTACAGATGATTTATGTAATGAAAAATAAACACTGACATCTTTTAATTTTCATGTTATTTGGAAAAGCAGATCATTAAAGTTGCCATTACAAAACATTTACAACATTACAGATTGCTTTTGTGAGATTTTCCATGCTTACCTTTTACATTATTACATAAAAATATTAGATACAGGGAAATTTTTTCTTGAGATTACCCAAAGTAAAAATTGAAAAGAAAAACATAGATTCAAATATGAAATCTGGATTTGCTTGGTTAACATTGTCCATTTAGACCTGATGTGATACAACTTTTCCTTTATGATTGCCTTTTAATTGAAAAAATATCTAAGGTACTTTTGGAATAAAGCCTATTTGAGGGTTTTTACCACTTTTGACAAGAAGAAAATGAAGGTGAAACGCTCAATAACCTTGCCTTTTAAGCTATTTTAATCACATAATAATATATATTTGTCACTGGATAATAAACAAAATCAATATTCAGTTTCCAGTTCTTCAAATCTATAGCAAGTGTGTGTGCATTTCAGTAAATATCCCACACATGCTTAGATATTAAATGGATGTAACAATGTCCTCCACATATTTTCACAATCCATGTCATAATTCAACTTTTAAAACTATGCCTTTCTGCAGTTTTTGCTTAAAAGGGGAAACTCTGGATGGAAAATCTCCAGCTGTGATCGACTACACCCCCTACCTGAAGTTCACTCAGAGGTGAGACTGAGCTCATCCTCCACTTTAGAATACATCTATTATGTGTGGATGTCTAAACCCCGTTGATTCCCTCTTGTCCTACAGTTATGACTATCTGAGTGATGAGGAGGATCGCCGCAGTGTGGACAGCAGTAACAGTGAAGAGAGCGTCCCCGAGCATCCCTACATCCCCCTGGTGACGGATGAAGAGAGCTGGAGCAACAAGTGTCGCAAGATGGAGCAGAGGTTTAAGATTGTCTACGCCCAGAAGGTGAACAAAGTTTAGATGCATCTTCTCTTTGAGTGTTTTTTCTGTATTTTTATTATTTTCAACATTGTACATTAATACTGAAGACATCCATAGTGGAAGAACACATATGGAATTAGCCAGAATATGTTTTATATTTTAGATTGTCCAGAGTTGCCACCTTTAGCTTTGATGACAGCTTTGCACACTTGTGGTATTCTCTCATCAGATTCACCAGGTAGTGAAGTGGGGTAACGAGAAAAGAGGGTCCATCATTACTTTAAGAAATGAAGGTCAGCCAGTCTGAAAAATCTTAAGATCTTTGAATTTGACCTCAAGTGCAGCTGCTAAAACCATCATAAACTATGATGAAACCTGCTCTCAGGAGGACCATCCCCATTTCTGAGGCTGTTAATTCTAATTAACTTCTCCTCTGCAACAGAGGTGGCTCTTGGTTGTCCTTTTTCGGGACGGTCCTTGTGAGAACCAGTTTCATCACAGTGTTTGATGAATTTGGTGACCACACTTGAGGACACATGCATATTTCTTGAGATTTTCAGATTGTCCTTCATTTCTCAAAGTAATGATGGATTGTCTTTTCCCTGTTTAATTGTTTCTTAGTATAATATGGATTTGTACAGTAGTAGCACTAATAGGGCGACTGACTCTGTAACTGCCCTTCCTCTGCGCAACAGAAGAAATGGTCTAAAGCACATTAAGAAGACAAGAAATGGCATGGTATAAGTTCCATGTGTTCTTTCAGTTTGGATGTCTGCAGCATTAATGTACAATGTTGAAAATAATCCAAAATAAGAAAGGAAAAAGTGTCTCCCAACATTTGACTGTTGCATTTCTCTTTACACTCTTGTTACTTTTGATATGATTCGATACAAACGTAGTTGTTTTTCTGTGCATGTTGCAGGGCTACCTGGAGGAGCTGGTGCGCCTCCGAGAGTCTCAGCTGAAGAACGTTGAGACAGAGAACAAGCGTCTTAGAGCCAAAGTGGAAGAACTGACGGTGCAGAGTCAACAGGAGAAGAAGGAGCTGGAGGCCATCATACTAGAGCTGCAGGCACAACTGTGAGAAGATTGTTCTTTTTTTCACAAATACACACTGACCTTCAGCATTTTCCAGAGCATGGTCAACACAGTTACAGGAACCTCATGTACAGTAGCTATTCAATGACAGCTACATTTGTTGCAAATCCATTTTGATGAACAGGTCTGATTTGAGGTTACTGAGATAGAATTAAACAAAAATCATACAGTCACAAGATAGTGTATAAAGTAATGTTTCACTTGCTCTTTGATGTTAAAACATCCAAGTATTTTCTTGCCAAATCAAACAGTATCCATTCTGAGACTAGTCATCTGTGTTGTCTGCATCCCGCAGCTCTGCCCTGATGCCCTGTGATTCCTCCCATCTGGGTAAAGACCTGTCCACCCCGCTGGTCAACCAGTGGTCCACGATCACAAACAACCAAGGTGATGTCAAGCTTTTCCGCAGGTAAACATCAAGGCACAGTTTTTAATTCCTCATATTAGTAACTCTCTTTGATGCTTTGATACAGTAAGTCACTGAAATGATGATAAGGGTGAATGCTCCCTAGATATACAACACTGTAGCAGGTTGTTTCTGTTTTCTTCAGGAGGAGTTTCCACAGTTTGGAGCAGCTTTCTGCTGAGGTCAGTTTGAACTCTGATTCTCAGAAAACTGAAGGGAGACAGAATGGAGATGCTGCTTGGACTTCAGCAGGTGAAGACACGCTGAGTCTCATTATGAGCATAAAAAGATGTATTTGCCATGAACGCAGTCACACAGAGAAGAAAAGTCACAAATGCTGCACTTCTATCCAATATAGGAGAATAATTTCATGACCAAAAAGTATTTACATTTGCAAATAATGTTTTCATACTGTTTGATTTTTCTGTTATCTGTTAAAATCCAAATTCACACCTGGAATGGCAGCACATCAATATCATTTAATTGAAGTCAGTACTGAAACATTTGTCCCTGCATTGTAAATAGATCAGTTCTGAACTGAAGAAGCTTCCTGGATAGGTAGTGAAATGTCTTCAAACCAAATTTCCAGTCCAGTCGACAGAAGGAAAACCACATGCCTTGGACAACCAACTGGGTTAATATTTAATAATGTATTTTTTAAAAGCATGTTGTATAAAATCTTTATCTTAAAGGTAAAGCTATCAGATGCTCATAGTGCTGCATATATTTGGTTCAGAGATGTAATAGAGTAGGTGTATAAAGTTAATATTCAAGTAAAGCAGCTTACAAGTACCTTAAATGTGCAGGGTGAGTCAATAAACTGATGACTTTATATTTTTAGCCTATATTTTTGCACACACTTCCCTAAATAAAGTAAACTCCTAATATTTTCATGCTTAAAAGCTTCATAAATTAGGTATTTTTTTTCTTTGTTGCAGCAGATTTGTACAGCGGCTCAGAATGCAGAGTGGGAATATACTTGTAGTTTCTGTACATAATGGCCTATCAGAGCAGCCACCTCTGCACATTTACATACATCCTCATACAAAGACAGACTTGATGCGTGTTCATGATGGCTCATGTGGGAAGATGAAACTATGCATGCGCTTATTATGCTTCTTCTCCGTAGGAAAAGACAACACCCCCTCCATGCTGGGTCTGTGCGGCTCCCTGGCCTCTTTGCCCAGCTCCAAGTCTCTGGCCAGTTTAAAGTCCAGCGAGTGTCTGGTTAACATCAGCACCGAGCCCAGCCCTGCACTGTCTCCCAGCTAGGCGCTCCTAAGCTACGACGTCTACCCCCCCCAGCCTGATGCCTAGTGATGCTGCGTTGACCGTACCCTGACCAAAACCTCGCCCCCACCGTCCTCCCATCTGCATGAAAACAGAGGCATAATGACACCGCCTTGGGATTTTTCTAGTCATTATGAGGCTGACAGGATCCACGTTTTAGTTCTTTTTGTTCTTCTTGTCTTATTTCACACTCTCGCACCTCCAGTTTGTCCCATCGCTAAATCCACTCATTTGAATCATGCCATGTCTGCAGAAATACCTGATACCTGTCCTTTTTCCCAAAGCATCTATTTATCTTCTTAAAATGTTACTCCTTATTTAAATATCAGTATTCCTCTTGTGGCATCCTCTTTCCAGCTTGTTTTATTATATGTTCATAGGAAAATGTAACCACATCAGCACTTGCAGCTCTTTGGATCTGGTGATGGTTTAAAAAAAAAAAAACAGATTTTACTTAAAGTGCAGACTGATTAATTTGTTTTATCACACGCTGGAATAATTCAACACCAAAACCTGTCCAGGGATGGTTAAATCTGTGCAGCTACTTTTGATTTTCTGGAATTTTTTATCCTACCATTTTTCTTATTTTGTTCCTATAGAGCAGTGAGTTATTGTTGCTATTGGTTTAGTTTATGTTGCAATAAACTGCCTTTTTCTGTTATGTTTGTAAAACCTGGCTTTTTATTCACTCAAAATAAGTTATTTAGACTATATCAGAATTCACACGTCATGGAAAACATATGGAACATGTGGGATAAAAGTCAAATGTCCTGAAAAAGTTCCAAATTATGGAAAATTATTGTTGATTTTGTTGATTTTTTTGTTACATTTAGGTGGTATTTTGTTCATTTTTGTTAACTTACTTGATTATTTTGTTCATTTTTCTCATTTTATTGCTTTTTAAAATTTTTTGTTATATTTTTGTGGTATTTTGTTCATTTTTTAACTTGATTATTCTGATGATTCTTTGATGATGTGTTCTTTTGCTCATTTAATTGTTTTTCGTTACATTTTGGTGTTCTTTTTGTTCGTTTAATTTTTTTGGTTAAATTTTGGTGTTCTTTTGTTCATGTTTGTTAACTTACGTACTTTATTTTTTTTTAAACTATTCAGATCCTATACTTTTTTTTTTCTAAAGAAGCACCTAGAGACAATCTTGTGACTTTCACTTCCAGAGTGTTGCTAGGGTTGGCTCCTCAATGTGAACATGGTACGTCACTACTCTATGGTGGAATAACTTGTCTGTCATACTGTAGCAGTTGAACATGTCCAGGAAATTTTAAAAAATGACATCCAAGGAGGATGAAGGATGGAAAACTAGTTCAAAAAGACAAAAGCTCTGGCTCCATCTTGTGGTAAAACAGAACCAGGTGTAAAATAATGTGTTCAATGGAAAATAGGCTGCAAAGATCATTTATTCTTATTCTACCCTTATTTAACTACGCAAGTCATTAAGAACACATTCTTATTTACAGTGGTGGTGTGGCAAAAGGCGGAGCCTATTGAGGGAAGGGGAGGAACTAAAATAGAAACGTTGAAAAGCAAAACACGGGTGCCTCCATTCATCTGTCTACATACAGTATATCCATCCATCCATTTTCTACCCCTTAATCCTCGTGAGGGTTGGGGGGGTGACTTGAGCGAAGATGAGTTGCCAGT
>JAQQAE010003114.1:0-20837 GCA_029823295.1 Pseudamia nigra | reverse complement strand
CACACACACAAACAAAGAATGTCAACAGGTAAGAGAAGTGACAGGTTTATAGGAACCATGGTGCTGGCACAGATACAGACATGAGGCAGGTGATGAAAACACGTGGCAACTGAAAAGACAAAAAAAATCAGTTGGGTTTCACAAGAGATTCATATGAATAAAAATACATTTGCAATTATAGTCATACATAATAAAAAGAATGTGGGAACCTGCCAGAGTTATAATCCAGTTTGAGTCCTAATTCACAGTGTAACCATAGAGAACTGCAGATTAATAATAAATCAACAAGCAACAGAAGTGAGAATTTAAACTCTGAGGACAAATGTAGGAACGGAAGGCGGATAGCAACAAAAATTACTGGAAATGAAAGAGTCTGTGATGGAAACAAAATTCATAGTAGCTGACCCGAGTCACAGGCAAATCATGTCAAGGGACTTTATGTTTCTGCAACAGGAAAGAGAAGAAAAACCCTGAACATACAGTAAGATGACATTAAACACTGTACTGAAGTATAACAACGTCCTGCATGCTTTTGGCTGAAGTCCAGCAGTTAGTATCTTAATAATTTGAGGTGTTGATTCCAAAAATAATGCTGGTTTTGCTCTAGTATGTCATATTTTCCCATAAAGCATGATACACTTTTCAGAGTAATTTTGCATTCAACAACTATTTATATGGAGAAGAAGCTGTGTGTTTTGCCTTAAGAACAGAAATACTGTACCTGCCAAAAAGACTATGTTACTTTTCTGCACCAAGGACTCCATGTTGAATTTTTAGGTGATTTTTAAATGTGTGAGCAGTGGGTAAAGGCCAGAGCCTGTGTAATATAGACCTAAAGTTCTAACTACTGGAACAACCTCTGCCGCCAAAAAGCCCTGGCTATGACAAAGTTACACTGAAATTCTCTAAAAAAAAAAACAAAAACAAAAATCCCCCACAGTAAATACATTTTTATGATTCATCTTGATCTCATGGGTTTCATTTAGACCCTTTAACAAACAGAGGTCCGGTTCAGTTCAGGTACATTTTGCTCTACCTCAGTGAATACAAGTAAAAAAAATAAATGAATAATAAAATAATCAGCTAAAAATATAACTTTAATCAAACAAATTATCAAAGTGAATAAATTGAGCAAAAAATTGAGCAAACTAATGAAGAGACTTAACAAAACTGGACAAAGTGGTCAAGTTAACATTAAGTTGTAAGTACAAATGAACAAAATAAGGAACAATATGAATAAAAAGGAAAAATATAATTAAGTTAACCAAAAATGAGCAATATAATTAAGAAACTGAACAAAATGTCAACAAAATGAGCAACACTATGATGAAAAATGATCCAAAAAAATAACATAAATGAACCAAAAACAAAATTAAAGAATAACATTGTTTAAAAATAAAAAAAACAAGTTAAGAAATGCTCAAAATAATCATGGAAATAAAAAAAATGACCAAAATAAGTGTTTGAAGGCAGTATGCTAAATTATAATAAATTCCATATGATTAGATACTTGAGTAGTTTTTTATGATACTTTTTTACTCTTACTCAAGTACTTACGTATGTTGTCGGGTTCTTCTGCTACTTGCATCATTGAAATTCTAAACAATAATACTTTTACTTGAGTACTGTATCTGTTTAGTCTGTGCACCCCTGCTAATAAGTGATCAAGTGGACCAGTGATGATTTTTTTCTTCTGTTATAAATAAATTCTTCTGAGCTTTGATTGACAGGTCTGTATGACAGCTCCCACTGCCTGCAGCGTTAGGCTGTTATAGCTTGTGTTTATTCATTAAAACATATTTTTTCGTAGCAGACAGCTTGACTGTCGTTGTGGTTCAGAACTTAGTCTTGGTAATGCTTGTTCATTCCACTTTCCATTTAAAAAATACAAAGACAAAATAACTTCTCTGTTTTCATTTCTAAACCACTCCAAAAACATTTTTTGGATTTCCAATTTAGTACTCATATTGAAAGTGCAGAAAATTAAATAATGACTGTCTTTTTTTATTATTCTGTTTTTGACACTGGATGTGACCCGGGAGTGACTTTAATTTACTAACACATGAAGAAGAGTAAAAGAAGCTGGTCAGTTCGGAAAAAAAAACATGACATCAGTAGCTACTTATCTTTAAAATACCCACATCATTGTCATTTACAGTTACAATGTTGAATTTTGGGTACGTCTAGACTAGCTTTGCACCCATCATTACTGAAAATATTTTAAAATCAGAAAACAGTTCAACATCTGTTGTTTTGTATTGGTTTGAGAAACAAAAATAGAAATAAACAAGTTGTTTTTTTTGTTTTCTTTGCTTTAAGTGAAAAATGGAATGAACTGATGACACACACATTCATTATCCATAATTCCTCCGACCCACTGCACTCCTCCTATTTTGCTATGGAGGCAGAAAACAAACACGATGGCTGACTACTGCTGGTGCTTAAAAATGCCACTTATTCACATAAATTCAATAAAAGGCAATTCACTCAATGAGTCCACAGCACAGTGCACAACCACATGTTGTCACATTTAAAATGGCATTCATTTAATTAATTCTGTGACATTAAATAGAGAACTTAAATATATTCTCCCATAAGCTACATCATTTGTTCTCTACACTTTGTGTTTTCAGTGTTATTTTTGAACTCAGCACCATGAAGCTGGGAAGAAGTAAGCCTTTTATGTGTATACACTC
The DNA here is from genome assembly GCA_029823295.1 of Pseudamia nigra. NCBI lineage: Eukaryota > Metazoa > Chordata > Actinopteri > Kurtiformes > Apogonidae > Pseudamia > Pseudamia nigra. Next base: position 18,141 of record JAQQAE010003114.1, on the reverse strand, counting down.
ACATTTTTCAACGAGGCAGGGCAGGTAATCATTAACAGTCATATTCATTGTTCATATGTGGACTCACCGTATCGACATGTGGTTGCAGAAATGATGGTCCAGATGGTGATGATGTGTTGCACCTTTATGCCACAGCCAGGGCAAGTTTTTACTCATAGTTCACCAGGTTTTTGCCAGAAATGTTGAAATATTCATAGAAAACCTCTTGATTCATCATCAATCTGCTGTAAAACCATAATGACATGATACTGGTTCATGAAGTGATGTGTATATTTCATGTTCCTTAGTGTTACACTTTCCTTTCCCAATATTAAATGAAGTATAGAGGATCCCCAATCGACATCTGTCACTGCAATGCATATACAAAGCAAGTCTATTAAATAAGACTGAGCTGAGGATAAAACCACATGGTTCACAGTAACACTGAGTGTGATATATTCAAGGTCGGGAGTTCACACACAACTGCTGTTGTATGGGAACACAAGTGACGTCTTTAGTTCACTGCTGGTGATTGATTGAAGTGCACTTGTTTTTGTTAATGTGCCCATGTCCTGCTCATTTGCAGCAATTTAATTTCAATCTTGGGTCCCACTGGATTAGGTTTACACCTATAACTCAAGATAGTTTGTAATTATTTCAGAATAAAAATTAGTTTATAAGCAGGGAGCCCTCTTCTTGAGGGGGGGTTTGCTTATTTGGAGTTTCCAGACGAGGGGAGTAGTTTTGGTAGGTAACTCTTTTTTGTAAACAATAGAAGTCCAGAAGGGGCTGGTGTCAAATACAAACTTACGATAAGTGGCTTTAAGTTTCTGAGCGCTGCAAGAAACAAATTAATAGTGAACAAACGTTGCTATAACTATTAATAGCGGATTTGCAGAGTCATGGTCGGAGCCGTTTGTGCCCCGCTTGGGCTGCTGAGCTACATGGCACGGTGCTGTGCGGCTGTGTATGTCCTGGTTGTGTGCCCCGCTCAGTTGGCTGAGCCACGTGGGGTGAATGGGGCTGTCTCACTGGGGCTGCCGATGGGATGGCCAACGTTCAATCCATTGCACCCAAAATCTGAGAAATATGCCCAACACCGCTGTGCAGCTAGCACGCTGTATGATCCACCATAGACTGCAACTGTGACTCTGGTAAGAGCAAAGGAGGTGGACTCTGTATGTATGACTGGTGCTCACAGAGCCAAGCTGTTGACAGATACTGCTCCATTCAGATTGATACTTTGACTATCACCTACTCAGGTTACTGTTGTAACTACTAACAGTAGCCTAGCCCTTAACCACCGCTACAATAAGAATGACCATCCGGGGATGTCTGCTGACTACAGTGTTGTAGTGAGGTCTCGCGTGTGAGACTTGCAAAACGTGATTTGCAGATTTGGAAACGATTCATGGTAGGAAATCAGAAAGAACAGAAAAGCAAGTCATGGGCACCTTAAGGTGTCGGAAAACGATTAGCATAGAGGTTGAACAATGCATTAAATTGAAATTTTTATGAAATTGCATAAAACCGCAGCTGAAACTTTTCATCCATTAATTGAGATGTATGAGGAACACTGCATGTCACGTACATATGTGTTAGCCCATGCACATCAAAAACTTCTGAATTAGACAAATTGTTAGAAATGAATGAAACTACAGCTGTGGTTAAATGTTTTCATTCTTCATCAATATGACGTTCCAGCTCACACTCGACTCTCAGTAAAGCAGTTCATAACCCAAAAACAAATCAGTGTTTGATCATCTCCCTGTTCACCTGATCTAGCACAGTGTGACTTTTTGCTAAGATCAAATCTGTGTCAAAGGGATACGTTTTGAGTCTGTGTCAGAAAAGAATGACAGAGGTTCTGAAAAAGATCTACTGCACTGCTTTGATCAGTGAAAGTCCTGAATGCAGCGCAGTGTAGATGCAGAAGGAGAGGAGACTGAAGGAGAAGGACATATTTAAAAGAAATATTTAAATGTTCAATAAAAATTAGGGCTGTCAAACAATTAATTTTTAAAATCTGATTAATCACAGGGTCACTGTGGATTAATTTCAATAAATCATGATTAATACCCATTTGTTATTAATCCAAATTAATCACAAGGTCACTGGATTAATTTTGATTAATCACAATTAATACCCATTTATTGTGTTTCATTTAGTGGGAGCAAAAACACCAAAAAGCAACAAAAATTACTGGAAATGAAAGACCAAAAATTACTTATTTTACATTAAAATGTATATTTTTTCTTATTTAAAGTTGTGTAACTAAAGGAAATTCCACCTGCTTTGTAGAACTTAACAGAACCTCTGTAATGTTCTGCTCAGATGTTTTTGCTTTTTTACACTTGGTTCACTGCCTTCATCAGTAACTAATGTAATTTGTTTCAAAATGTGTAAAGATTTATACTTTTACATTTAAATTGACTTAGAAACATTAAAAACTAAAGAACTTTGCAGTGACGTGGGTCAAATGTAACATAAGATTTCATCACTTTTTCCTTGATCTATGAGTCATTGTGTGTTAATCATGTTAATTGTGTTAAAGTGTTAATCGCCTTAAAATTTTTAATCTAATTAATCATACAAATGGATTCATCCGGATTAATGCATTAATTTTGACAGCCCTAATAAAAATGTATTACATCAGTCTTGTTTTTTAATAGATGTACCTCGTATGCTGTTGCTTATTTTAGTTCATTTTACTGCTTAGTAGCATTTTCATTTATTTTTGTTCATTCTGTTCATTAATTTTTTTGTAACTTTTGTAAAGTTTTGTTCATTTTACTAATTATTTTATGTTCAATTTAGATCATATTGTGTATTATAGTGTTCATTCTAATGTTCATTCTCGTTCATTTTTTGTTCATTTGGCAAAGTAGTTGATTCATTCTTTATTAATTTTTGTTTCTTCTGTTTATTTTTTTTCATTTACATGAGTGTTTGTTCATTTGACTAATTAATTGTTTATTTTGTTTATTTTTGTTCACTTTGTGGATTATTTTGTTCAGTTTTGTGTTCATTTTGTGGATTATTTTGTTCAGCTTCATGTTTATTTTCTTCATTCTGTTAATTTCGTGCTACTATTTCTTTTTCTTTGAATTTCTAACTTACGGATTCATTTTTGCTCATTGGCCTTCATTTTCAGATCACTGTTCACTGCACACTATTTATTTCTTGTGCTCGTTCCTGAACGCTGCAGCCTCGGTCATTCTCTTTGACAGTGTCTGAAAAGCCTCACAGCTCTACAAAGTGTTAGTTCAGTGACTGAAGTGAGACGTTTCCCCACATGGACACACAATTATACTTATGTGTCATTTCTGGAACAGCTTGTACTGAAATATTTAGTTCAGCGGGATGAGTTTCCCTGAGAACAGCAGGAAAAAGACAAAAAACATGAAAAATATACTTGAAGTACTTGATGACATGTGTTTTAAAGCTACAGATGAGACACAAAGAAGCTGAAGTGTATTTTTAAGAGGGGAGGGTATGTACTAGTTGTAACTGCAGTGTTGCATGTCCCAGCGGTGTTCTAAATACCACTGATTCACACAGTCTATGACTGTGTGAGTCAGCAACGTTTACACTTTAAAGAGTTACACTAGAGCAGGAAATACCCATATAAATATCTGTACGAAAATAAATAAAATGCATCTCTGAACCCCGTGCAACACGTGTCATATGATCCCTGTTCGTACATGAAATGTTAAAACCAGTTTGTTTCAGAGATTTCAGAAAAGATTACTTCATGTCATATTTTATTTTATATTTATTTACTGTATGGCTTTGCTCATTCTGTTGTTTGTTTTATTGATTATTTTGCTAACTTGTTATTTATTATTTATTGTATTACGGTAGTTTTTGCTGACTTTATGAATTTTTGTTGTTTATTTTGTTCATTTTCTTGTTTGTGTTACTAATTATTTTGTTGATGTTATGCGATTTTTTGTGGATTTTCATTTGTTTTTGTTCATTTTGTTGTTTGCTTTATTGATTATTTTGAGCACTTTCTGATGATTTATGGATTTTTGTTCATTTTATCCTTTGTTTTATTGGATATTTTGTTGATTTTATTAATTTCTGTTAAATTGAATTTTTTCAATTTTCATTGATTATTTTGTTCATTTTCTGTTGATTTTATGGAATTTTGGTTATTTTTTCTTTATTTCATTAGTAATTTTATTAATGTTTTATTTATTTTGTGGAGTTTGTTTAATTTTGTTAAGTTTAGTTAATTTTTGTTTATTTTATTGATTGTTTTGTGCATCTTTGGTTGATTCTGTTATGTTTGTTTTTGTTGTTGCTTGCTATTGATTATTATGCTAATTTATTGATGCTATTGAATAACATTGTTCATTTTAATTAATTTTGTGACTTATTTGTTCCTTTTTTAGAAAAGTTGCCTAATTTGTTTATTCTTTTAATTCATTATTTATATACATGTATATTTTTTAACGCCATGCGATCTACCCCACTACCTTCGATCACGATCAACGTAATGAGCACCCCTCATCTATGTCATTATCATTTTTAATGTTGTATGAACAGGAGGAGAGGAGAGGAGGAGGAAGGGTCACTACAAGCAGAAACACAAGAAACTCCATCCACTGCAGCAGTTCAGTGTGAATGTCCTGGTCCAGCGGCTGCAGCGGAACAAACTGCATGACCTAAATAACAAGTAATTCAGATCACAAATCTTGAATTCAACCAAATTACAAAACCACCAACCATGTGATGGAGCGTGTTGCTCATTTGCTGGCAGATCCTCCATGTGACCTCTCAGATTGTCTGTGTAACTCTGCACACAGGGTGGGTCCTGATGATGCAAGTCTGCAGAAAAATGAATATAAGCTCAGTATGTGGACATATTCGATGTAGGTTCGCTTAGGGTTCAGGGTGACTCGATAGCTTCTGGTTACATGCAGTTACAACATTTTGGCAGAGGTAATTGTAGCAAAGAATTTCCAGTGACTATCCTCACAGTAATACACATACCAGTAGGTTCAAATGATAATGGTAGGTTTTCACTATGAAGAGAAATGGAGCTGCTTGGTGGAGGTCTGTGCTCTCTTAGTACTTTCTAGTTTTAAATGTGCTTAGAAGTAAAGGTGACTTATCAATGACTCGAAACTTCCCATATTTATTGACAACAATCACATCTTATATCTAGGAGCTTGGCAAACAGGTGGCCACAATGGTGGTAAATTTTACAAGTGCTTCAAGAGGTCTGAGCCAATTAACTTGGAACCTGCCATGGTTGTTGGTGATGAGGAAATTGATCATTATTGTATTTTAAACATGGTAATTCAGTATGAAACTGTAAATACCTGTTCTCTGCCTGTCCAGCCAGACAAGAAGGCCTCTTTCCTAAAATAACCCCTGCTCAGTTTCGCCTGTTAAGGTTGACAGAGGAAAGTAAGGCATGTTCTCATTTTGAAACATTGTGTAACATGGATCCACTTGCTGCATCTTCCTCAGACATGTCAAAACCTTGTTTACAACTTAGTGATGAGCTAGTACCGTATTTTCCGCACTATAAGGCGCACTGGATTATAAGGCGCACCCCCCAAAAATGTCATTTTGAATTAGTTTTGTTTTTATAATCAGGTGCGCCTTATAGTGCGGAAAATACGCTAGGCTGCCGGTCTTAAGAAACAATTGTCTTACATACTAGTTAAGGAAATGGTACAGACATAATGTGTCTTTCTGTCCTTCTATGGGCCTGGCAAATAGCCAATCATAAATAAATTACCTAATCTGTATAGAAACTAGCTTATAAATACTGATGTTTCTCTGTCACTTTAGACAACAGGGTGCAAGGTTTGGACACTATCCGACTGTTGTCTCATTTTTATTCTTACATACGTATGTAACAATATATTTGCATGAATCTTGCAGAGGTTGTTGCCTTTCAGTATTTTTGTGCATGCAATAACAACCCCCCATATGCATACAGTATATGTAATGCAATTAGTATTGACTTGTTTATTTAAATGGGACAGTTTACAATCCTGGATTAGCTAGCATAAATGAGACTCAATTATGTCTGTAGTCCATATGCAAGTAACAAAAAATAAAGGACTCTAAGTAACTGCACACAAATGCCAATTGAAAACAGCATTTCATTGTTCAGAAAATTAAAATTAAACATAAATCTGGTTAATCTTAAGCCAGCGTTTATTTGGTCAGTCATACCTGGTACATGACATAGGATGCTACTATCAAATATATTTAAACCTGAAAATCTGAAAGGTTAGTAAGTTAGAGTTAGTGATCAACTTCCCCACCTGGGTAAATTGCTCTTACCTGATTGGCTGATGAATTCCAGTGTAGCTCTGAAGCCTTTATGTGTGACGCTGCTGTCTGATGTGAACTGAAGCACCATGACGTTGTGGTATGAAAGGACAGGAGGAGGAACGCTGCCACCACACAGCACCGCTACATTAGAACAGCACAGAATGAAGTGCAACACTGTTACGCATGTTATGCTGAATTATTGCTGAGAATCAAAAAGCAGTGCAATTCAGTTTATCCTCTACCAATCTCCTCTGTCCCTTCCACGTCTCCCAGAATGGTGAGGGAATCGTACAGGCATCTCTCAGACTCCTCCAGGTCAAACTCAGCAAAATCCAACTAAAAACAGAATATAGGTGCCATCACTGAGAGGTACCAAGCTGCTCTTTGTTATTCGGGTGGAAAACTGCTTGTTTTACCTTGACAACATGACCATGTGACGCGTACACCACCCATCGCATCACGCAGCCATTAGTGTAGGACTGTGGGTAATTGGGGCTGTGGATAGCAGTCTGATCCTCAACCAGAACCAGTGTCCTGCATCCTTACAAACAAAAACATACACAGTGAGTAACAAACATAGCGTCACCAAGTGATTCTGCCAAAACTGTTCTTAGTTCTGCTGCAGGACTGTGCTGCATCGAGTATCTGCTTCTTTCTTTCCTTCATACAGGTCTCTAGATGTTCTTGACATGCAGTTGCTGGTCGTGGTCCGGTCCAGTGTTTGTCTGCGTTGTCCAATGTCTCTGTTGTTTGTTATTCTAACTCTACTCGTTTCTTTTGTCTCTCCTCTGTCCACTAACCCCAACTGTTCGAGGCAAGCGGCTGCCTACCCAGAGACTCATTCTACTGGAGGTTTTTCTCTTCCGTTACAGAAAGTTTTTTCCTCCCCCGTTGCCCTAGGCTTGCTCTCTGAGGTTCTGTTGGGTTTGCTCAAGATAAAGTATTTTAAGACTTCGGCCTTGAATTGTGAAGGGCCTACAGATAATCTAGGATTTTCATTGGTGCTATATGAATACAGTTGAAATGAAATGAGCTGAATTGCCTCACAACCAAACAACAAACTTGGAAAGCATTCAAGGCTGCAAATCTATATCTAATAATCTGTCTTTATCTCTCATAACTTATAACACACAAAAGAGCATCACTGAAGCACTTTTCTAAAAAAAAAAAAAAAAAAAGCAAAATGGCAGCTGTTGATGTGCAATGTAATATTTCAGTATGCAATTAATTCTGCTGTATAGTGTCCTACTGATTACTGCCATCCATATTTGTAACATGGATCAAACCCAGTTCGACTGGACATATGTGCAGAATATCAGCTAAATATCATGCAGTGACACAAGTCAAAATACAAAAATATAAGAGAAGAATAAGAATAAAATAAGATAAGAATAAGATAAACATGTACACAAAGTGTTTACATGTATATACAGAGTGGTCCAAAAGTAGGCTTACAGTTGTCTCGCTATATAGTTTCACGTTTTAGATCTAATTTATCCAAACCACGATTACAAAGCAGTATTCCATGTTACTTATCCATATCTTTGAAATGTTATTAAGCTATTTCCTCCAGTATCAGTTTAAATTTTTTTGGTTGTTTTCTATTTTTTACACATATTGTGAGCAATGGCAAGCAAATTAAATCAACAGCAAAGAAAGTGTATACTAAAGCAATATTGGAAGTGTGAAAATGCTGAGCAGGTCCGCACAGCATAGCAAGGAGCCTTTAAAACTCCCCCACCTTCACACCAGGCAATTTGTCACATAAAAAATTAATTTGAAAGCATGGGTTTGGTGGTAAATTTACCAAAATCTGGACGTCCTAAGACTTCTATGACTGAAGAAAATAAGATAAAAGTAGCTCTGACATTTGTGAACAGTTACAGTATATATATATTTTTTTAATGTAAAGTGCATACCTACTAAGTGTAAGCCTACTTTTGGACCACCCCGATATAATGAAGAGCTAGTATATTTTCTATAAAAATATATAATGTAAGAGATGTGCAGAGTGAGGAGCTGGGTAGATGAATGAAATAAAGCTCAAAGTCACTCATGCTTACAACTTGTGCCCTTTAGTGGTGCGCTCCAAACAAACCAACCTGTGAGTCAGGATCAGAGACCAATAGAGACCTGGGGCTTAGGACCACTGTTTGTTAGCCAGCACCAAAGATAAAGCTATAGTTTTTGTAATGTTTTATCAAAGGCAACCTAAAATTGCACAGTGTAGACTAGACATAAAAGCATAACAAATAATTGCAAATTGGTCAGTTCACATCCAGATCATAGACTGTACATCACTGGAGAGAACGGACACCCTGGTGTCAACATCGGCACATTCAATTTTAAATATCCAGTGTGTAAGATTTAAGGGGACTTTGGGGGCTCTAATTGCATAATTTAAATAAAATATTTATAATTTTGTTTCCATGAGTATATAAAAAGGTAAGAATATGATTAAGTGACTTTGACTATACGTACTGTATATGTACCAAGTAAGTCCATTGCCTTTCGAGGACTTCACTATGATGTGCTGCTGTGCAGCAAAGCTCATGATGTTTCATTTTATATATTTTCATTTTACATGCCTTTTCCCATGTTAGGGTCAATTACCTTCATGTCTGAGTATGAACTAGATAATACTATTCACAGATGTAAAAAGAGGTTTTAGTGGGCACCGAAGGGGAGGGTGAGGGGGGCATTTATTGCATTATATTCTGCACCTGTCCTAGTAGATGCCACTAAAATTACACACTGAATGAGTGAGTGTGAGGCTTTCTCCCTGAACTGGATTATGACTGGAGCTAAACAAATACAACTGAATTGAAGTGAATGTTTAGCATAAATTCCCATTAACACATTTGTACAAAAAAAAAATTACACAATATTATAAGTTGTGTTCATCCTTTCCACAGTCATTCAACCAACGCGAGCATGTGTGTGCTCATCACAGTGTTATGGGACATTTGCCTGTACAACACTGAGGATGCAACAGGAGCCCTGTAGAACATATTGTCTATCGTATAAGGTCAATGAGTCCTGTATTTATAGTAAAAGACAAGGGATTACATGCGAATCATTGGTATTTCGCTGTGGCGACCCCAGAGGGGAGCAGCCGAAAGGAGAAGAAGAAGAAGAAAAGACAAGGGATTGCATGTTGGTATGGTATGTGTGCACTGTATTCTGTGTGTGTTGTGCTTCCTACCGGGATCAGTGTGTCCCTGGACAGCACGGTGCCTCAGCACAAAGCCACTTCCTGTAACACTAACGTCAGAGGAGAAGAGGAGCGTTGCATGATGGGAGTTATTCAGAAGCACCTGGCTGGGGAGGATACCTCCACAGAACATTCCTGCAAAAGCAAATATGACAAAATAATAAATGGCGTACAAGTTTTGTTTATAATGTACTGTACTGTACGTGCACCATGTCGTGCAGATAAATTATATGTGTTGTCTGTTATGCAGGTTTTAGCTCTACAGGATTCAAGCAGATTATATGAATGTTAAAAATAGTTTCCTTGGCTCTGAATTGTATGTGATTATTTCCATCTGCACTGGAGTGTGACGAGAACACTGATGTGAATCTTAAATAAAGTCAGGAATGCGAGGCTGTATTGTGATAATACAGCGTCTCACTGTCACAATGTGCAGCGTTTGGGACTGTTTTTGAGCACATTGCACAACTCAGACAGCAGCCACAACATAAAGGATGAGGTTAAATGTGCAATATGCAAAACACATTCTGTAAAAGAAAAGCTTCACATGTCATTATACAGAAGGTGTTGTTCATTTTGGTCAGAGCCTGGCTGTTTTCACTCTGCTGCCAGTAGAAGTTAAACTAAACATTAGAAGTATTATCATTTTGAAAAATTTCCTTTCGGCAGTTGAAATTTTTTTTTAGATGGTTTTAAATTTCAGTTTTGTTACACTTGTAGTGCTAGCATAGGTGTTAGTTTTGGTTCTGTGCAGTGAAAAACTATTTGCCCCCTTTCTGATTCCTTATCCTTGTCCCTCCTAATTTTGATCATGAATCAAAAATTAATACTAGGCAAAGATAACCTGAATAAATACAAAATGCAATTTTTAGATAATGATTTCATGGAATCACAGGTCACGAAATTAATCCATTCCGACATCACGTTCGTTGGGCAAAACATTCGTTAGGCGGGACCATTTTTTCCATAGGAATACATGGAAAACAAATTAATCCGTTCTGAGACCCGTGAAAACTCCCATACAAAGTATGTATTACACACCCATGTGTGCACATTTATTCATTATTATTATTTGAAAAGGAAGTTATGTTAATAATCTGAAATGGAATGTATGTCTTCTTCTTCTCCTTTGGGCTGCTCCCCTCAGGGGTCGCCACAGCGAAATACCAATGATTCGCATGTTTGATCTGGCATAGGTTTTTTATGTCGGATGCCCTTCCTGACACAACCCTCACAACTACGGACAGTTAGAGTCGGCAATTAACCTAGTACGTGTTTTTGAATGCCTTCTTACCTTGGCTTATGACTCAGCAGTGATGTATCTCTTCCTGCAGTGTGTGTCAGTGGACACTGGGTCTCGGTCTGCTGTGTGTGTTTTTCGGTGCGACGTCCCGTACGCTTCCGGTAGCTGCAAACACAGCGCTGGCGTGTTTACAGTGACTGCCAGCTCTAAACACGGCTCCGGTGTTCGGAACTGTGTTGCTAGCCAACAACAGTAGCTGTAAACACAGTGTTTACGGCTACTGTTGTTAGCTAACAACACAGCTCCAAATGCAGGGCTGTCATGAAGCAGTATGAGTGGTAAGAGGAAAGTTGTGGGACTGGTGATGTTTGTAAACAACAGATGGTGTAACCCAGGCCACAGCACTGTTAAGGAGAATCTCTGAAGCAGGGACATCGAGCTACTAGTGGTTAGCATTCGGCTGTATTACATCCATTGGGAGTTTTCACATGTTATTGTGTCAACTGTTTACATCCAAGCGATAGTTCACTTCTGGGTCTATCTGTTTCAAATTTTTCATTAGCCAGAACAAAAATTTGGCAGATTTTTTTCCTCATTACCTGAAAATTTTGTTACCAGAAGTGTTCATTACCCAGGGTTCCACTTTAAGGAAAAAAGGTATCCAAACCTTCCAAACTCTACGTGAAAAAATATTTGCCCCCTAAACCTTTAACCTGGTTGTTTCACCTTTGGCGGCAACAACAATCATTTGTGATAACTGCTGGTGAGTTTTCCACCAGCAGTTCCTGTGGAGGAATTTTGGTCCATTCCTCTTTGCAGAAATCTCTTAATTCAGTCACATTTTCATACATGAATGGGACAGAATCTGTCAGATTGAAGTCCAGACCTTGAACATGCCACTCCAAAACCCTGGTATGTTTCGTATCTTGGTCGTGAAGCCTAACCCAAGTTAGCTTGAGATCATGAGCTGATGACCAAACATTCTCCAACAACATTTTCTGGTACAGAGCAGAATTCATGGTTCCATCTGAGCAGCCCCAGACCATCACATACCACCACTGTGTTTGACTGTTGGTATGATGTTCTTTTATGAAATACTGTGTTAGTTTTGCACCAGATGTAACAGGATGTGAGGGATGGGTGTCGCTGTGGATTTTTTGTGACCTCCTGAATGAATCATTGATGCATTCTTGGAGTAATTCTGGTCAGTTGGCAACTCCTGAGAAGGTTCACCACTTTACCACTGGAGTCCCAAAGCCTTACATATGGCTTTGGAACCTTTTTCAGGCTAATAGATATGTTTGTTTCTCATCTGTTCTTGAATTTCTTTTGATTTCAAAAACGCAGCATGACGCGTTTTTGAGGTCATCAGCCTCCTTCACTTGGTTGATCTCTTGATTCAGCAGTAATCAGGCCTTTGTGTGGCTTGTGACAATGAACTTATCTTTCCAAAAAATGTGGTTAATCACAGTTAATTCATGATTTAACAAGAGGGGAGCAAATATGTTCACACAGTGTCAGGTAAAGGTGGGCTATTTTTTCCCCCTGATAAAGTAAATCATTCTTTAAAACTGCATTTTGTATGTGCTTGGGTTAGTTTTGTCTAATATTACAATTTGATGATCTGAAACATTTAAGTGTGAAAAATATGTAAAAAAAAAAAAAAAAACAAGGGATTAAGAAGGGGCAAATACTTTTTCCTGACATTGTAACCAGATGGTGTAGAGATGTGGAATTGGTATGATTTTGAGATGAATCAAATAAAGGTCAAGGTCAAAGGGCCCATGCTACTGTAAACACAGATATGAAAACCACACAGGCCTATAATTATAATTAAATTCTAATCAGATATCTTGTGTGCTCTTTCATTTGGTATAATATAGAGACAGTTTGTGCTAGATTCGGTTCAAACTAGGCATACAGGTAAGGTTTGTAGAGATTTGTAACTGATTAAATTTATTGGGACAATGACAATGTGAAAAACGTGTTGCCCTTCTTGCTTTAGTTTATGTTTCATTTATTTTTATTTTAGGCATTCAGAGATAAGCCTTCATTTATAGAAGCAGAAAAAGATAGGATCAAATAAGATGTTATTTAATCAAATTCCATTAATGTAACATTTATTTCCTTGTTTACTATGAACTATTATAGTTTACCTGTCTTACGCGCTATTCTGTTTTATTTTGCATTGCTCACTGAAGTTTTGATTCACTTTCTCATTTCTGAAAATTGTTCTTTTTCTGTTTAGACTACAATCGTACATCTAGTTCTTCAATGGTAATTTTAGTTTTGGTCTCAGATTTCTTTTAACTATCATAAACTAGCGACACATTTACTCACTTTGGCTCATATATTACATTCAGACTGTTGTGTTGTCATTTTTCTTTTAATTAATTCTGTCTTTTCGGGTGATTTAAAGTCACGTGTTTTGCAGAGTGCATCTGAAACTCACCTACAGGCCTGTGAGCGCCTACTGAAACAGTGAGTCGGTCGTAGTGACAGTAGGAGTCGTTTTCCAAATCCAAATGTTCAAACTCTAACAGAATACTGTAACCTGGACGAACACTGATGCTCCACACACACAGCCTGAAAGAAACACAACACACAGATGAAAACACAATATAATATTTGTCCCGAGATATTTATTTGAATATGTTTAATGTCATGTCGAAACATTATCCGCTTAATTAAAGAGTTTCAATGTTTTCCCTCTGTGATGTGCCACTCACTGATTGTTGTCATAGCGATGGCCGAGGAGGGCGGGGTTTCTGATTACCCCCTCGCTGTCAGTTACAGAGCCATCTCTCACGCTGCACAGACCTGCACATACACACACAACGCTGCTTACATCAAAGACACATGTCCACACATGAAATATAAATGAGTGAGACTTGCTGTGATAAAATGACAAACACCTCACCTGATAAAGTCAATCCCGCCCGCTGCTCATCAGCTGAAACACAGACAGATGCAAAAGAGAACAGGAATATTTATGAATGTTATACTACGTCAAATACAGTCCATTGAGTAACAGCAGATCTTTAAAAACTACTAGGTAATACTATATTTACCCTCCTTGAAATGCATTTTTTTCTGTTTATGTTTAAACATTCTATGATTTTACACAACAGTATATGTAGTCAGTAAATGTCAAGGCATTTATAACCGTTTACTTAGGAAAACTACTAATTACAATGAATATTAAGTAGTTTTCCTGGGTAAATTTGACTTAGGTACTGTACAGTACATAACAAATCCTGGCTGTTCTAGGGTTATACATTATGGAAGTACCTGTATTAAAGGTTCAATATGCAGTACTTGCACGTTTGTGTGCTCACATTAAGTTGTGTTGAAGTCTGTTTTGTGTTAAAGCTGGGTGTTTTTTGACTTTATCTCAACTGAGTTTCCAAGCACTGATGCTTGCATGAATGTTACATATTGAATCTTTAAAAGGTCCTGTCCATCTTCATTGGATTTTGAGGTTTATATTTCTTTGTTTTGTCGAATAAAATCCACAAAAATGTGAATTGGTTCACTGCTACAATATGAAAAAACAAGCAATTTTAAATTTAGTGATCTTCGACATCACAAGTCATAACCAGTCATACTCAAGCTAAAATACATTAGTTCCATTCCTGTGAGCCAGTAGAATTCAAAATTTCATAATATCAAATTCAAAATTTAAAACGTCACACGTTGCAACCAATCAAATCCTCTTTTGACTGATGTCAGCATATTACATTAAGACAATATGATATAATAATGAAGCCATGTAAGGCTAATGTAGACAGTCATCAGCTTAGTCACTCATAGTGCGAACATTTTTGCATTCGTAGCTCAGTTTTCATAATTTGTTTGAACATTCTTTTTACAGAGCTGCCCTGTGTAATTACTAGATGGCCTGCTCACTGTGTAATATATAATCATGTGAAGTTTCAGATTGCACCACTCTTACCCCTTCTACCACAATGGGCACGAAAAATACAAAAGGAGCTCATTAAAAAGTGCTTGCTTTGTCTGTTATTGGTTCTTTAGTTAAGGGATCACATATAATAGGAGGTGCTGTAGCAGACAGTTAATATCACTAGACTCTAGCAGACCCTTCAACTCCACCACCATCTGACTTTTCAACACCACAGCTGATGGCAGACTGAAGACATTTTATTGATTTTATTTCTATTTTAGGCTTCTTTCCAAGTGAATTTCCTGTCTATATACCTACTGTGTGTACTGTATGTAATGGTGATGGTTGAATATCCCTGGTCTAGGTTGTCCATGATGTCCTCCAACTTCTTCTGTGCTGCACCTGTCCACCACAGCCCTCATTGAGTCGAGCCTCCCTCCAACCACTGATGGTGCCATTTTACCCAGTCTGTCTGGGTATTTTACATCTTTCTGTCTGAAGCTGCCTCGTCAGCAGACCACAGCATAAAACAGTGCACGTATAACCACTGACTGATAAAACATGTGCAGCATCTTAGGGCAGACGTCACAGGACCTGAACCTCTGTAGGAAAAATATGCGATTCTGTCCATTTTGATAGAGTGCATCTGTGTTCTGGGACCAGTCCATCTTGATGTCCAGATGTACATCAAGATATTTGTATGGCGGCACCACCTTGATGTCCATGGAGCTGACACTGATTGGCCCAAAGAGGTGACTTAGACCTTCTTAAGTCCAGAACCATTGCTTTTGTCTTGGTGGTGTTCATCAGGAGGGAGTTTTTCTGACTTCTGGCACAGACAGCATTTATCAGATGTCTGTACTCTCCGTCCTCTTCTTTCTTGATACACACTACAATAGCAGTGTCATCAGAGTATTTCTGGATGTGGCAGTACTCGGAGTTGTAGCTGAAGCCCGATGTGCACAGTGTGAACAGGTAGAACTCCGGCGCTGCTCATTACTGAGATCAAGGAACAGTTGTCTGAAGACAACTCTGCTGTCACCAGGGTATTCTTTTTGTAGCCAGTGATGGTGTTAAGTCCTTCCCACACCTCTGCGATGTTGCTGTCTTGTAGTTTTCGCTCTAACTTCTTTTTGTAGTCCTGCTTGGACTGCTTAAGTCTCCTCCTTCAGCTCCTGTTGCACCTCTCTGACTTTCTCTGTCACCATTTTTGAAGGCCTGTTTTTTATTGATGGGGAGGTATTTCAGAGCATGTGCTCTTATCATAGCTGTTGGTTTCAAGGTCTCATTTTTAAGGCATGCTATTATCGGCCCACTCACTGGAAATAACAGCTATGGATGCATATAAATTTCTTAAATGTCACAAATTCCAACATGATAGTGAACACTAGGATACCTACATCTCTCAAAGCATTTATGGCAGAATTTAGCCTTCACTTTCAGTCAAACCTGGAGGAGTAAATGTGTTGCAGAATGATTTTTTTTCTCCATCATAAGACACAAAAATGCTCAGAAAGCTGACCTTGAACTACCAGAATCCAAAAGAAATATTTACTGTATCCTCCTTTCGTCACAGTTCTTGAGCAACTGAATGGTCACCAACTAATAACTGTAAGTGGGCTAAACACTCCTGGTGCAAAGGTTCATTTTGCTCAAATAAGATTGATGTGAACATGCTTTGAATAATTTCAGCAGAGAGGTTCATAGCATTTGTTACTTGTTGATAGATGATACAAAACCCTAACCCTGTGTTAGCCTTAGACTAACCCCAGCATGCCCGGATATTCAATATGTATAGACTGGTTTTTATAGGTCATGTGAAAGTGTAATGACTGGTAAGATTTCATACATCTAAGAAACAAGCAAGTTACTTCATCTCTTCATCCATCTTATCTCACCCTCTTTCAGTTTTTCTTTGATCCAGGGCAGAAGCAGCTGGACATCAGTGAAAATGCCTGGTGATCCTCTTCTAGATGGCGGACGGCCGCTGTTATTTTCCCAGCTCCGGCCACATCCCTTACCCCAGGAGGTTATGCCCAGAGCTACCCAGTGACCGCTCGCTGACCCTGCCGGACATACCAGAGGACCCCCAGAGTCCCCCTGGGGAGAGAGGGAGAGAGAGAGAAACTATTTAAAGCAGCATTTTTTCTCAGAATCTGGATGTTGAAGCAAATGCACACTGATACAGAAATAAAACAGACTTTTCTATTGCTTTTTTACCTGGCAGGCATCTTTTCCTCCTCTCTCCGGACCAGCACACAGAACTGTCATGGCTAGCTGGGGCCTGTTTGGTCCTTGGTTAACATGTGTGCTCTTTACAGTCTGGAAGACATATTTGCACTTGGCTGGATCCACTAAGTTCAACTGGACCTCTCTTAGGACTGAAGGAAGCCGACCCTCTATTGGACAAAAACACTTACAGATGGCATGATCAAATCCGATACATTCGAGAACTGTACAATTTGTAACATCGTGATTCAATAACATCAATTCACAAGAAAGGTGCAGAGTTGGTGTCCATTGTCAAAATGACAAAA
The DNA here is from genome assembly GCA_029823295.1 of Pseudamia nigra. Classification (NCBI taxonomy): domain Eukaryota; kingdom Metazoa; phylum Chordata; class Actinopteri; order Kurtiformes; family Apogonidae; genus Pseudamia; species Pseudamia nigra. The sequence goes on along the minus strand of JAQQAE010003114.1, from coordinate 961 downwards.
CCTTGCAGAAGCCTTGTATGATTTCATAATTTTCAATGCTAGAACTGCAACTATAAGGTGAGGCCAACACAAATCTATACAAATATATTTAAGTATATTCCTGATGGCTTCACATTCACTTTTTTAGCGCTTTCTACTAAGTGTTCTGGTGGTCCATCTCAGGGAAGTATCTTAAGAACTGGAAACCAGATACCTACCAAATTTTGAAGCTGATTCCCCCAGTGGCCATTTGCGAGAACTACATTCTGGCCCAGAGATCATTATCCCCATAGACCACAATAACAGACATGTTTGTAAAACTGCTGACAGAAAAGTTACGGGTAGAAAAAGGTCTATGGTTATTTTGCATGCAAACTATCGAAAAATTAAATAACTGCTTTTGTAAAAGAAGTCTGTTGCGAGTCAAACCAAATTTCAGTGCTCATGGATGAAAGAAGGCAGACTGGTTGCTACAGTGACTCACTAACCTTCCAAAGGAATGAAGCCATATATCAAGACTGGATGAAAAAAGTTAGTTTGTAACTGCAGGAAATATCGCTACAATCAGGGATATGTACAGATAGACCCCTGGTGGTGCTGAAGCACCTGCCCTTTTGCCATGAGTGCCTTTTTGGAAAATGTTTTTTTTTTTTTTTCTTCAAACCTTTGTACTAAAAAAACATATATAACCTGTTTGTAAATTCTCGACAATTAAAATGTAGTTTTAATTAAAAATTAATTAACTCCCATCGGCGCTTGCTCAGCCCTCTCTCTCTCTCTCGCTCTCTCGCTCTTTCCCTCCCTCCCTCGACCAGGGGGGGGCAGCCGAGGCCACCGTCCCCGACGCCGAGTGCTCGAGAAGGGCTGCGTTCCCGGAGGACTCCGCCGAACAGTTTCTATCCCAGAGCTGTCATTGCCCTAAATGCCACAAAATACAACTAACCCAGGAAAATATGTCACCTTATGCATGACTCTGCCTATA